>SCDS01000410.1:0-36913 GCA_004149465.1 Drosophila nigromelanica
TTTATTGGGACGGAATCCATGCATTGCCAGAAAAGTGGGAAAAAGTTATAGCTAGTGATGGACAGTATTTTGAATAAAATGGTTTGTACTAATTTTTCACAATAAGTTTTTGAAATCGGAAAAAAGCCTTTAAAACTTAATTGCACACCCACTTTCAGCAGGGATCAGTACACAAGGCTTCTTGAGAGATCCTCCTTTAATCCCCCACTTTCCGCTTAGAATTTGCAGTTTAATTGAAATAACATTTACACTCAGTAACACGTACGCATATATGCCACGCCTGGTGGCAAATCACAATGAAAAGCAACATTACTTTTGACACCGTTTCGCCCACATTGTCATGTAACACAGGCACACACATACTTCAATGGGGTCCTGGGTGAAGGGAACCAGCGTCTGTCTGACTTATTGAAAGACACACGGCCGCCCTCTCGCATGTGCGTGATGGTTCAGCTTGACGCAATTAACATGTCCAACTTAATTGATGCAATAAATTCTTGCGATACGTTCACCTGTTCAGCCCAGCCACCCCCATCCCCCATCACAGAACCTTACGATTGCATATCTATATAGAGAAGGTTGTGAATTTTGTCTTTCTCGCTCTTTGAGTGCCATTCGGTACGTGCCACTGACTTTTGCGTGTTGCCAAAACTAAAATGCCACCTGGTTGACTGTGTGGCAATACGGGTTGAGGGGCGTGGCCATAAAACAAATTTGAATCAATCTGTTGAAATTGACTTAAGGCGCACACTTGATTAATTGTCATTGTATAGAAAGTGCCAGCGAAGGGCAATTGGGGGATTATTAAGATATATGTTAAAGACACAATACAAACACATCGAGATTTCACTCAAATAATGTTATAGAATATATATAATAGTCATAATAACTCAATTGATTTAAATAACTCTTATGAAATTGGAATGAAAACTAAAATCCATTAATTCGGACAGTTGTTACCTATTGAAAATGGGCCAAATGGGGTATATTGCATTTGCAGATGCAATAATAATATGCAATAAAAATATATGTTATCGGTGAAAGGATGCCTATCCGACAGTTAAGAGTATATATATTCCTGGTTATCAGCATTGAATCCATACATGAACATATAAACTAATTGATCTCAAAGACCTTCAGAGCAAAAGACAACAAATTTACAATATAGTTTTTTATTATTCATTTACATCATCTCCTTTTTAATTATCTCTTCACATTTCGCCAACATTTATAAATATTGATATTCAGACCAGTTTTTTTGAGCCAGAGGCGTGCAATTTCGTGTGCAGGTTCCCGTCAGGTACATATCAATTAAGAATATCTCGCTTTGTTAATACCTTTGATAAATTTTTGCAAAAAAGGAAGGTAACCGAAATAATATATATCGCATATAAAAAATCTTTTTAAGCTCGAGTCGCCAAATCTAGCAGACAGTTTTTGCCTTGGACCTTGGCATTATTTCGGCCACGACAAATTACTATAATATATAATTATAATATAATATAATATTTAACACCCTTTCCAACTGTTATTATACGGTGAACGCATATTGCGCAGTCGGTTACACCCGGCTTTAATGTTCTTACTTGTTTAATTTTGCAACAGTCGTAACGGTATCAACATTTGTCGTCTGTGGCCCAAACCCATCGCGGCACAGCTTATTACCAACTCCATGCCACATGCGTCAGTTTTAAACACCGAGTGCAATGCGATTTCCCTCCCCATCCCCCCGCCACATAAATCATTCGCTGAGCGCACAAAAAAAACTACAACTAAAGCTTGGAAAACTTCTTGGGCTAAATGTCCGCGCCAAATGTTTCGTTTACGTTTAACAGCAAACAGCAAATTTATGACCTACTCTGCAAAAAAAAACCCCTGAAAAACAATACAACAAAGAATAAAGAATGTATATGAGTTTAACCTGAGGTTAAGCACTGCTAAAGTGGGATATTAAAGAGAGCGGGCGAAAACATATTTTAATTGTATCCCACAACTCAAATAAAAAAAGATAGGTATGATATGTATGATATACTATTCAAAAATAATCAATTGTAGCAATATTTTAGAACAACCCGTTATTAAAGGCCTATTAATAATTATTCAACTTAAGCATTTTAATAGTTACCAGATTTGTATTCTTAGAAAAAATTTTCAGAAAATATATTAACGTTTTCCATAAATAATAGATCTGAGAAACTTTGTCCTTTACGCTTTTTTTAAATATTTAAAATAATTCTTAAAATGAATTTTTATCTAGCGAGCATGATATTAAGATTGAAGCATACTTTATTTAAATGTATTCTTAAACAATCTATTAAAGTGGTACGAACTTCTTTTTTCTACTATGTGTCAAGAAAATATAAATGCTTTAGCAAAATCGTATTTATTCTGGATTCGAATCATGAAAACTTTTTTACCTTCATTTTTTTGTTTGTGTTTGTAGAGCTTATTTAGGGATAGAAAAAAATCGTAACATTACTAACTTGTTTTAATTATAAAAAATTCTGTTAATATGGTTAATAACAAAGTTCAATCAATGGGTTTTTAACTCGTAATACTTTGCATTTGTCAGGTTTCATTTCGATTTATTGCACAATACGTTGATTGTCATTAAATTTATATGCAATTGCACTTAAAGTGTTAAACACAATGTATATTTTAATGAGCAATGACTTTCTGACTATTTTTTTTATAAATATACAGTTTTGTTATTCGTATGTGCGTGTACTTTTTTTTTTTGTTTAAATTATGACAATCGCAACAATTAGTTGTGCCTAGCGGGGCCCTTTAACAAAGGCGCCGCAGATGTGAATTGCGTTTTCATAATATTAATTAATTTCAAATGAGTCAAACACAGTCACACACACATGCACACACACACACGCTCATGTGAACAAACAGAATCTTGGCTAATATTTTAGCAGTGGAATGTGGCCCAGCGGCATTTCAGTTAGCGGTCGCTAAACAATTGTTTTGGTCAGCGATTTCTGATATGCAATTACAATACATATATATATATATTATATATGTATATACAGTATTTGCAACCACTCCCTTTGTAAGCTGGCAGTCACCAGCTGTAGACACACACACCCACACACACACATTGTTATTAGGTGTGCTGTTGCTTCATGCTGTTATTATTTAATGGCCTCACGGCGATAGTTAAACGGAATTTGATATAAACAAATTCCGCGGTTTCACATGACTTTGAGGTTTCATATTTCAGTTTATTGATTGCATTAGAGCCAAGCTCATTTATATTAAATTCAATTTTCGGTTTTAAATTTCAAATATAATTGTATTTAAATTCAAATTACACAAATTGGATTGCAGCGCAAAAAAATGTGTGTTTTAGCCTGCGGCTTAAGATATTACAACATGAATTATCTTATCCGTGATTTAAACATCAAAAGCTGGATTAAAAAATTATACAAATTGTTGATTGATTTGTACTTCAAATTGTAATAATTAGTTTTGTACAACTTTGTTTATTATATTTTTTTATTGTTATTCATAAACTCATGTTATTTTCATTTAAATTATAATATTTTAAATTATACATTATGTAATAATTTACATATTACCTATAATGTATATATTAAACAATAATTACATTATTATTATGATTTCAGGGACCCTTTATATTAATATTAATATTTTTAATTCGATTTGTGTTCCTAGTGCAGTTTTAAACCCAAATCAGGATGAAAGTTCGATTCATATATATTTGCTTATAAAAAAATTAGGTTTCAGTTGCAGTCTTTGTTATTATTATTTTTTGTTAAATCAATTATAAAATCAATCACAATTAATAGTAAAAGATACTCAGTATCTCTACAGGCAACACATGTGAGCGGAAGGCTCAACTCACCTTCCGCCTTCAGTTAATTGATTTTAAGCTGTTCGCGACAACAATATAAAAAACAGAAATCCTTAAAATTTATTCACATTTGCCACGTGTAAGCCCACAGGTTGCAGCACACGGGTCGCCTGTTACGGCCTCATCAATCACCTGGTGGGCGCGACTTGCAGCTCGAAAGGGTGCTAATGATTTATGATCTTGTGGGTGCGAGGGCGCCGAGAGGCGGTGCAGGCAACCATGGCTAAATACGAAACTCAATCATTTAATTAGTGCCCCAAAAACAAAAGAAAATTAATTAAACTTTGAACTTGGCGAGGTGAAGTTTTAAGCAAAATTTAATTCAATTTATGTCAAGTCCCCATAGGCAGTCAGTCCCATCCCAGAGACTCCTTAGGTCTATTTGCCCGGCCTGCCGTCTGACATTTGCATTATAAATTGTGGATGCTCAATTTTCATACATGAGACAACGTGTAGAAACCCGAACCACCGTAGAGTGCCTGACATTTTGTTATGAGAACACGTAAAAAATTGCACATCCAGCAACGTTGTCAGCCAACTACATGAAAATTCATGATGTTCATCGCGCACTCTGACACTTTTTTCGTGGGCATTAGATGCGACGAAATTAGTGACAATGGGGGGAGCGCGGTGCGGTGCGGTAACGGGTCCAGAACTGGCTGCCATCTAAATTTCGCTTGGTTAACGAAAATCTGTGCCACGGCATTTTAAAGCCAAATTTGATTTACATTTCAATGCGCGAAAAAAGTCAATTTTTAGCAAGCCCGAAAATATGTAGAAAATGTTTAGAGTGGAGATAGGGTCAAGAGGTCACGGGTGACAGGTGAGCGACCGTTAGACGTCCAGTCGCCATTGAAACCAGCGTGTGCCATTTTTATGCCGCATCTGTGTGAATGTATGTGTGTGTGTGTGTGTACGTTAAAGTGTCAGTGTCGCAGTATGCGTGCGGATTTGAATTTTTATTTATTTTCGCTTGGACTTTTGCATAACTGCTCCAAATTCAATTACACAACAGCAAAAGAAAACAACTACAGCAAGAAGAACAATAAATACCCTTTAAAATATTTTTAAACTTTAATAAAAAATCAATGTTTGGCTTTAATCAGCTCAACAGCTGTTTAAATACATTTTAGAATTTGTTTACATACATGTGTCTACAAAAAAATGTTTTTAGATTTTCTATGCAAAATATTTTAAAAAAAAGTGAAAAAAGTGAAATATTATTCGACTTGGAAATGCTCTATTGTCAAAATTGAAGTCTGAGAAGACGTATAACAAAAACTGCTTTATATAATAATTCTTATTGTGTCTTATTTTGCACCAATTCTTATGCAACTTTCGCCAAACTTAGATAAAATGCATAACAATATATTGAATTGTTACAGTGTATTTCTAAGCACTCCAAATATTATATAAAATATACTCTATATATAACTACAAAAACAATCTCGCTCCAAAACTCGATCATCCCCCTTTCATCCACTTTCCTGCAAACAGGGTATACAACAAATAAAAATGAAAACTGCCGAAAAAAAGAACGAAACGAAAACAAAACAAAGAATTGCAACGAACTGCAGGAAAAACATTTGCATTTTTATTGAATTGCAAAAGTTTTATAGGGTCAGCGTTGTAACTCGCACAAAATGAGCGAAAGGAACACAGAATCCGAAACAGAAACGGGCGACATTCGGGCAGCTGGAAAATTGTATTGAATTTTGGCTATTAAGTCGTTAAAACTTATTTGTTGCCATAAATCGATTGACCTGAAGCCTACAATAAACAGCAACTAAAACCGATTTGAACGCACAAGAAATAATATAAATAAATTCTAATCCCCTCCCATGGATCATAAAGCTGTTCGTAAATTGTAAGACGCACTTTTATGATGGCTGCCCATTGATTGCCTATTTGTCGGCACACGTGACTGACTAGTAAGCAGCCGTCATCCCTCTTTTGCCCCCCTCTCTAAATGGCCGACAGTTAAGCGAGCGTAAAAACTAAGTTGCCACATGCCTCACGCTACGTTTGCCGCAACACAAAAAAAACAAGTGAGGAAACTAAACTTGAAGAGCGCATTTTATCGCAAACTTTTACGCTATTTAACCGCTTTAGCGTCACTAAAGCAAATGTCACATTAACATGAGATTTTCAGTCCCAAACGCGACACCCAAACTCAAAACCCAACGAAAATTGATTCATAAAATTTGCGATGAGAACAAATCCATTTCGCCCTTCTCATGACCTGTTTGCCTCAGCTCCCCCGTTTGGTATCCTTCCACCTCTCTCGAAATAAATAAATGCGATATGTGATGTGATTGTCATTGTTGAATTTTAAAAACATTTTAAAAGCCTTTTACCGGTTTTTCGCATCATTTGTTGTTTAATGCCTGCCTGAAAAATATTGACGATATCAGCAAGTAAATGGTTTTATTTATTGACACATGTTTTTCTAATCCATCCACATGCCAGACCAACAGATAGACTCAGAAAAAGGAAAAAACAAAATGAAATCTGCATTGGTGAGCTGAAGAAATTCTTATGCTTCATTTAACGCTATTGAAAAACCATTTGGGGCAGCTCATTAGACACTGTCTGGGCTACTCATAAAAAAACATACAAAAGTTATAGCGCTACATTTAAAAAGAAAATATTCACTGACAAGTTTTTTAAGCTCATAATTCGCGTATAGTTTTTTTTTACAATATGCAATGGGAATATTGAGTTTCTTGTAACTTTTGACTTGCTATCCTTCACAAAGATTTTCGGCTTTATTGAGGCTAGAAATTTGTAAATATATTTGAATATTTCATGTCAGATAAAAATCTGGAATTGCCAAATCGATATCTGACTTTGTTAATATATCAATATTTCCTCATGTCAGAGTTTGAATATCACTGCGGTATTAATTAATTAATTTCTTATTAAAGTTACCTGCCCAAAAATAAGGAATATTCTTTTCGATCTGTTTCAGGCGTAACTAGAGCATGGCGAGTGCTGTAATATTAGTAAAGAAATCTATTCAGAAGGCATAAACATAGCTGGCAAACTAAAGACAATATCGATTTCAAACTAGTTTTACAAGCTGCTCAGTCAATTTTGTATCCTTAATAAATTTTTAATCATAAATATTTAATAACTTCTTATTCACCTGATTGATTTGTTTTTAATAGTTTATTTTACATTCACTTAAGTCAATTGTATTTATAAAAGAAAATGTTTGCTGCTTACATTCCATCAATTATAACAAAAAAATGTTTATAGAATGCCCCGGTTTTTTAATTTAATTTAAATTAAAACTACCCAAAAATGTTGTAATATCGATTCCAAATGTGGTTTCAACACACACAAAAACACATCAATTTATATGAAAGCCTTGGCCGAGTTACGCTTGACCAAAATGAATGCAACTAATTTTGTGCAAAGTTATGAGCTGAGAATTGGGCCAAAACGTATATTAAACATGCTAAGCTCACAGATATTTAAACCAAAAGCCCAGCGCATGCAGTTGGATTTAACATTGGGTAATACACACACATGCTTATATGCAAAATTCCAGTCATAAACGCGTGTGTAGTAGATACAGAGGAGCTGATACATAGAGAAGTATGTGGATAGCTTCATTTTGAGCATAGATATGAAGCAATATTCAAGATATTTAATGAGCATATATGAAACGTGTGCAAATGTATGTGTGTGCGTGTGTTTCGATATTGAAGGCTCAGGGGAAGTTTAGTATGCCCGGTAAACATAATATACATTAAAGGTCGACTATAATTAATTCGACTCTATGGACTACCAGTGCTCAATATTATTATACTGTTTGATTGAACACACTTAAAGATGTCGTCTAAATATATATTTCAGCAGATATTTTAAGTATATATATTTTTCCACTGAGTTTTTAGTACTATTTTTATCTCTAAATATACATTAAATATCAAATTAAATATCTTAAATATATATATATATATATATATATATATATATCTTAAATATATATATATATATGTTTCCCAGTCTTTTTTCGTATTGAAACCTAAAATAGAAATATGTTGAACTAAAATCTATGCAAAATCCCCATTAAATGCCATAGTTAATCAACATATTTATGTATTTCGATAATCAACTGTAATACTATACACGTACTGATATCTTATTCAAGTTAATGTGTTTCTACTTGTGTATGTAAATGCTGAAATGTATCTGTATCTGTATCTGTGCGTAATGAGCTTGTTTAATATTACTGTATGTCAATATCTGGCGCCTGGCAACCGTTTCAAGTGTCCGTTAAGCATTCAAGTTAAAGACACATTAGGCCCGCATCGCAACAGTGAAGATTCCGCTGAAGAAATCTTTTCGCGCCATTAATTTTAAGGTTAATTCTTTTCCCCAAAGTGACACAACAAGAACTCAAACACACACACACACACCCACACACACAGGCAAGCGCGCAACACAGCATCGATTTTATTTGACCTTCGATGGGACGACAAGGTCTGACTTTAATCTTTTGGCAGGCTGTACAGGCGGTCCCTAATAAAAGAGGGAAAAAAGGCAAAGAGGCCGATGTGGGCAATTCACATATTGCGAGTTTTCCATCATTATTTTTTCGAAAGCTGACAAACCCATAAAGCGGCCAATGCTGGCCACATGTCAATTAAAGTTAACACACGCCTCGCTTCTTCTTTAAACGACAAGTGCGCTGGAGGTACTTTTTATACCCTGTATATATGTAGAAAAGTGTACAGTGTATGCTAAAAAAATATATATATTTTTTTTTTAATGAATTGCAATTTGTATTTATTCAATATTTACAGAACAAATAATAAATAATTAGAACAATTAAATCAGTATTGCAGCAACAATTTAACTAAAGATTAGATCTTTAAACATGAACAAGTTTAAATTTAATATTAACTATTAATTTTGAAGGTATTTTAAAAAATACTTGCATGCCAAAATATTTGCAACTTCCAGGGTAACTGCTTAGTCGAATATAATTTTGTTAGCCAAAGCCGCCTTGTTTTATTTGTGTATTTTTGTTGTCCAATTCGCATTGACTTTAAGAGCATTAAAATAGCCCATGATTACATTGCTTTTGCATTGACGTTGACATTTTGAACTTGTCATTTAGCGTTCGCCTCGGGACGCAACAAAGAACACAAAATTATACAAACACACAAAGACACACGCACACCCACACAGAACACACACAGACTACAATTAGTCTAATAAACTGCGAGAGAGGCCAAACAAAATGACTCAATATGAACAGTGCACAAACTGTGACAACAAAAACAACAACAAAAACAACAATAAAAACAGCAACAAAAACACAAACACAAACCATGGCAAAAACAAGAACAACCAAAAGTTGTTTAAGCCGCAGGACATGTAAATCCAATTAAAATGTGTCCTTTGTGCATTTAGCCAAGTTATTGACTGATGCAACGTTTAAAAATGCAGCCGCACTAAAATTTGATTGCTGCGGCTTAAATTGCCATAATGAATTTAATGACAGATGTTCGCATTTCAAAAAGAGAGAAAATAATGAGTAAACGGTGGAATAAATTCTTTCTTACCAGACACTTTTAGAGCTGGATTTTTGGCTTAGAATTTTCTAAAATATTCAGAAAAGCTGGAGATACCAAATTTGGCTTGCACATTCTCATCAAAAGCTATACTGCACTTAGGAATAAATAAAAACTTAAGGATATTTATCTTTTAAATAAAAGAAAATGTTGCTGTCGGCTATAACCGACTGCTTAACACTCTGTTCATAGCTGTTTATAGCGCTCTAACGTACAGCGGGACGCACAAAACCCTCAACAACACAACTATATGGCAAGACAAAATCAATATACCCGTTTTAACATTGTAAATAGAGTATACAAAATTAAGAAACCTTTTTTCGTATTAAATATAAACAATTTTTCCTTCGTTTCCATGTTTTCTTTATTTTTTCCTAAGCCCTCTTCGTGCGTTGATTCACCATTAATTTGTGGCGCCCATTTTTGTTGCATAATTGAGCTTTCAAACGGCACTTTAGGCGGCGCCTCGCAGCGACGCTAATTAACTCAACACTAAAAGCCTTGTTCAATATTCAATTATATGTCTAACACGCACACACCCATACACACACACACACACACACACACACGCACATCTATTCTCATTGTCACACGCGTGTGCAGCGGGCGACATTTTTAAGCTGCCATTGACATTTCCGTTTCCGGCGTCGCAGCGCGCTCTGAGATTCAATTAGCAGCAAACGGCGTCATTGTCAAAAAACCGTTGCACATAAACGCCGTCTGCGGGTAGGTCGTAGCCAAATGGCTCCCATTCCCCCACCCCACCCCCCACATTGACCTAGACACCAGGTGGGGCAACATTTCAAAAAAATTGCTCCTTTAAACGGCGACATTTACGTTTTAGTGTGTAAGGAAATGTTGAAAGGGTGACAGGTGCATTGTTAAAAACGACTGTCAGAGGATTAGATTTTATTTTTATATTTTACAATTTTAGATTTTATATTTAACATTCAATATTAATAGTAAACTTGTTTGTGTTTAAAGATATAATCTTTAATTAAATTGCTGTAGCAATACTGTTTTAATTCTTCTAATTATTTAATGTTTGTTCTATAAATATTGAATAAATACAAATTTCAATTCACTTTAATTTTCAAGTCAAATGAATTCAATTAAATAAATGCATATCAATCAATAATTGACTGTCGTGTTTATTTAAAAATTAAACATTCCTCAAATTTAACTACTTGTTAAAAAGGAGCTTAAAGAATTAAGTTTAAACACCAAGTTCGACCTTTTTGATAGCACTCTAAATATAAAATTTGATGAACTGAATAGTTGACATCCTTAATTGATTTGATACTTTTAAATATTGAATAAAACTATACAGGATAATAAATAAAGTTTCTACCTAGAGTGTTCAGTCGGTAAAAGTATTTATTAACTCAAATATGAGTATATTTCAACTATATAATAAAACACTAAAATTATGTGATAAATGTAATGTAATATGAATTCTATTAAATACGTACTATAAGTATTCATCATTTTAAAACTGAGTAAAATCTTTCAGATACATTTTTTAAGAAAAAATAATTATCCTAATTATGCAATATTTATATAGTAAAATAGGAACGTGGTATCGCATATAATTGCCAAATGCGTGACAAAATTATAGTATCCCTTGCAAGAATATAATGAGTCTATAAAGTGTAGCTTGCCTTCTTTACAGCCTGACAAAAACTGTTTCTCTCCTCACCCTGGACAAGATTTTAAAACAAACAGCAACAAAATTTAATTTATGTTAACTAAATAGACAAGTAAGTGGCCCAAAGCTGTTGCCAAACAACTAGGCCAAGTGGGGGAATTCGGTTAGTAGAGCTGCAACGGCAATTACTTAAAGGCTAAGGCTAACAAGAGATACGAGACGCAGTTGCGGGCCAGATAGATTTTGATAAGAAATCGCTGCAATCAATCAACATGCAATGGCAACAAGCAAAATCAATTGAAATTAAAAGATGATTTCCATTGCGCTCTCTCAGGTCTTAGAAACCCCACCCCCTCGACACTAAACAAACGCCCACAAGAAAAATCACTTACATTAATGAGTTCAACTTGTTTTTGCCATGTGGAATTGGTGGCTGATGCTGCTGCTGCGGCTGTTGCTGCTGCTGCCTGCTGCTGCTGCCTGCTGCTGCTGCTGCCTCCTGCCGCTTGCGTCGCTCTTCTCTGGTGATTTATAATGTCAGCAGCCAAAGGCAGAAGTTACATTTCCATGCACAATTTACACCAATCCACAAGCAGCAACAAAAACAATCAACACACACTCGCATATATATACATATATATATATATATATATACATATATATCCTGCAAAGCTCCCAACCGAGCGCTGAGAACTGAGCTAATCAATCTCGTGGCATGTCAGACAGTCAATTTGTGTGTATGTGTCTATTATTCGTTTGTAAGAAGTTAGTCTAATTAAATAAATAAGTGCACGTGATTTATTTGGCAGCAGGCAACAAAAAAACAAAACAAAAAATACATATGCACACTTTAGTTGGGCCTGCACGACTCACACATACCCTATTGATAGTTTAAAGTTTCTTAACGAATAATTGAATGCCAAATTTCCTAAATCCATCGCTTAATTTTTCTTTCTCCTTTTCAGTCATAGCTTAGCCCTTTAATTTTTAAATACTTTTTTATATTTGTTATTGAGGCAGCAAACAGGGTGCAGGATACCCTTTTATTTGTCTATATACTTATATAACTTTAAGCCCTTTAATTGATGATATTTTCAAATTTGAATATATTTATATTTATTTCTCCCATTTACTTTTGTCTAATAGCTGCCTTCGCAAACAAATTGTAAAAGCTATCCTAAAACTATCTTAGAACTTTAAACTATCGCAATTTTGGTAAAAATTATACCGATTTTTAAGCGGAATAAGTTCTTGGATATGCTTATCTCTAGATTGATGCAGCTGTAGACTTTTATACTGCCATTACGTAGTTAAAATTTAACCAATATACACAAAGGATACTTTATTGATCATTTAAATTTACAAATAAATTTACATCCAATTTGATGAAATGGGAAAAGGTGCCTATACTGTGTAGAAATTAATGAGGGCTTAGCCTCTTGCATATTTCAAAAATGTATTACAAAGTTCATGTTAAAATGTGTTAAAAACCACATATCCATAAATAGAACCCTTTCTATACTTAAACTTTTCACTCTTATAACTCTTGCAACCGCTTACTTAAAACGCCCTATAAAATTGTGACAGAATATTTATGCATCATTTTGTATGTCGAACAATTTTATTTGTTCATTTTCCACTTAAAATGATTTTTACATACATTTAATTTATTTAAGCGCATGCATTGCCATGGGGAGACCACGGCAGACAACAGGCATCGAAGAAAAATTTAATTAATTGCAGCGGCGGCCGTAAATTGCTGCATTGCCTCAGCTTCAGTGGCAGTGGCAGTGACAGCAGCAGCAGGCAGCAGCAATTTCGGCGCCACCATCGGCATCAGCATTGGCTTTAGCTGCAGCTGTTGCAGCTGTTGGCTTCTGGTTCGAGTTGAGTGCAATCAGTGCGCCAAATCGGCGTGGCCTAATGATTTTCCTGTAATGCCAGCGCCAAAGAAAACATAATGAAGCAAGACAGGACGGCGACGACAAGTCGAACAGGATGGGAGGGGACAACGATGAGGACGAGGACGAGGACTTCATTACCAAATTGAGCGGCTGCCGCCATTGCTATTGCTGCTATTGCAGACTTTGCTTCCGTTTCCGCTTGCAGTGTCCAGGCCAAAATCGAAGAAGCTGCACAAATACAAGGGCCGATATATAAAGATATCAACGTGGCAAGCAATCAAGCAGCGATGGCAATGATTTCCTTTGGATTCCCAATCCCAATACCAATACCAATCGCAAGCGGCCATTTGGGCCCGAGGCGGGCAACACACAACTTTGCCTCGAAAATCCATCAAATCTTCCCCCATGACTTTTGAGGCCATAAACTTTTGATTGATACTGAATTTAATCAACACGAGCGCGCGCTCTCTCTCTCCCTCTCTCTCTCTCTCTCTCTCTCTCTCTAGCTATCTTTCTGAATAATATTTCGGATTTTTTTCTCTTTTTTTTTTTTGCTGGTTTTCCATTCTTTGCTTTCTTGGTAGCGCTTCTTATATTTTTAATTTACGCCTCAGAATACGATTCTGCATGGTTTATCACAGAGATTGGCAAACGATTCTGCTTCGCTGCACTTCAATTAGTTGGTTATAGTCAACAACATAAAGAACCCAACCAACAACAACAACAACAACACCAGCTCGTTGTGCCCATAACAATATGAAGTACATGCTTATATATATCTTTTATATATATATGTATGTTATTATTTGTCTGATGACTTGTCGATTCGGGTCTTTGTTATGACTTTAATGTGCAGGGGCGATGTTCATCTGGCAAATGAGACATTAACTAAAAAGAGGCAAAGCGTCGAGCAGCAATTGAGCGACTAGCACATGCCCTGTAATTAAGCTGAAAGTAAATTTGAGAATCACTTGAAGGTTTTTTAGTACCCTGTACGAAAATTCGTAAAGGGAAATATCTGTTTATCTATATTTATTAATTTAACCCTGGACTGTCATCCTATTTTCTAGTACACTAAAATTGCCATTGAAGCTGTTCATAATTAAATTATTTTTGTTGCTTAATTAATTTGAAAAGTGGAATCACAACAATCAAAACATAAAAAGATCTAAAAAAAATCCTGAATATACCCTCTTTTGACAAAAGACCATCTGTGTATAAACACTAAAGATTCTTAGCAATCTTTTAAGATACCCTTCCTAGCAACTTCTCTTCCACAGGATATATATTTGGTTCTTATTTTCTGCCCGGTCGCTCGGCATTTGACCTGAGTCTAGGTCCGGGTGGAGAAGGTCGTCGGTTACAATTTCAATTTCAATTTCGCTAAAATTGGTTGACACACATTGCATTCCCTGCATTATACATATCCACACACACACACACACATGTCCATGCTATATGTTCTCGATGTGTGCCGTCTCCCCAAAAATATTCATGCAAATGCACTTAAAACATTTTAAAAGCGCTTTTGCGGTTCAATTTGCATAATTCCAGCACACTATAAAAATGTACAACATTTTACCACTAATGGTGCACACATTGCACACACACGCACACACACGTCTATATGTATGCGAAACCCTCCATTACATACATTTAATTATCGAAATGGCAGCCACGCATCCCCGGGGTTGCTCCTTTTTTTATGCCAATGCTTGAACTACATTTCTGTAAAGTTGACCAGACGCGCATTTTTTTTTGTGTAAAATGGTACCTGTCCAGGCGCCAGGCGAAGGCCCGGACATACTTAAATTGTTGTTTATTTATTTGCTAGTCATGCCCAGTCATCAGCTAAATGTTCAAGTTCAATTATTTACTTGAACAATGTTTCTAACAATAAATTGGTCTGTAGCTAAATTCCGTAAAAGTCTGTTCAAGACATTCACTTAGAATGCAAATGTTAAAAAATATGCTGATTTACATGCGAACACAGAGCGCACATAACAGCATCTAGCTTTAACATAACATAAGCGCTGTAAAATCCTTACCCAGCCACACTACGCCATAAAACTGTTAACTACCCCAGCAAGTAAGCGCTGCTAAACCTTAACATACCTCTGTTAGCAGAGTGCTTCCCAGCCCCTGCCAACTGGGAACAGTTTTCTGCTAACGCCGCCACATACAATACACAAACAGGGGTCGATTTAACATAACAGTTACTGTAAGCGACACAGCCACTGTTAGCAGGAGCCCAGGTCGACGAGCATTTTACATATATTATTAATTTCAAGGACACCAATGAACTGGGCGCTCATCAGCAGCTCAATTCTGTTTCGAAATTGACTCAAATTGCTTGGGCAATTGACAAAATCAATGAAAGTTGATGGTTAAAAGCTAAAAGCCTTTTGAGACTGTCTGCCCTTTTATCTCAGATAGCTGTGGGACTCTCAATACTGATTGGCAATATATTTCGTTGCATTTGAATTTTGTATATTGTGTGGGTGCTTTACTGCGAACAATACTTATTAAATTATAATGTTATCATTATAAACCAAAGCTTGACTTGTTGAAATTTAACTTAAATTTCGGTAAAATGAACGCATCCATTGAAAACTTTATTTGTTTCAACTGAAACCAATTAAATCCTCTTATAGAGTTAAATCTCACCCGCTTTATCTCCGTTTTCATATACATATGTAATTATAATTTCATATTGATATACTGGAAAATAAACTGATATATGCTTGAAGCATCAAATTGTAATTTAATCGCTGTAAAAACCAGCTTATACCATTTTTGCCTTGACTTAATTCAGTGTTTATAAACTCACAGAGCATTCAGGGAAATGGATTACGAGAGCTTACAAATTTATAAAATGTTTGTATTTATAAATCTATTTATTAATACAATAAACCAAATAAGAGTTAAATTTTTAATATTTATCTTATTTGAAATGTTGATTTTATTATTTTTATGCTTTTGCATAATTAAAAATTTTATAGACTTTTTATTTTAATATAAAAATTCAGCCTTTTCAATCATGTTTATGTGCAAATGTCTGCACCCAATTACCCAAGACCATTTAAGTTTTGAAGGATACGTTTGGATCAGTAAAACATCAAAGCAACGTTCTAAGTGAATGCGCTGAGAAAACATTAAAGCCGAATTCGTAGTCTAGCCATTTCATCTTATTTATGCAGCAAAAGCATCTTAAAAAACGAAAAAAAGAAAAAATAAAAAAATTGAGTAAAGGCAGTTGAAACAAAAGACCAAAAGAAACGCGAATGTTGCTTGACCTTCTTCTTAGACGAGGTCTTGTGCGAACGGACTAAGGGTCAAACTCCTCCTGAACCTGCTGACTCGTGACTAGTGCCTTTATCCTGACCCATGGGCCACACACTGTTGTGACCTTGGCCAGTTTTGCATGGCCACTTGCCTGAATTTGTAGTGGCCGAGTTCCGTTTCGTTTCGAGTATTTTAATATTTTTGCCATAGCTATCAAAACTTTGTTCCTTTGCCTACGAAATTAATATCAAATTTTTCACACACGAGCTGCCATTTGAATATATTTTTTAACTTACAAAGTAGCCATGCATTATTTATTTTTGCTTTCTGCCAACGCCCTGCCGGAAATTAAAGACGCAGCCCTCAAAGATATTTGGGAAAAAAATTTTATTTCAAGCCGCAGGCGAAAATAAATTGAAATTTTCATTGCAAAATTTTTGCACGCAAATGAAACAGCCTAAAACCTTCACTTAGCATATTAACTCCAACTTCTCGAGATCGGACTTTCAATGCTGTGCACTGCATGTTTTTAGGATTAATTTCCTGCTTTAAGGATACATTGCTCCGGGCGCATACGTGCCAATGATTTGATTAAGTGCTCGAACCCCCGGGGGCAACTACACACACAAATACCAAAATAAAAGAAAAATGTAAAAAAAGACGAGCATGTGTTTTGCACTCAGTTAAATGGAGACCGCTAATAAAAGCATTGAAACTTCAAATGAGTTTTATAGTTATATCAGCAGTTATGGAAAATTGAGTTCTTATATAAAATTTGATGTTTGTAATTTAAGTAATTTATCAGAAAATGTAATGAAGACATCTTCGATGTATGATAATTATAAAAGATAGATAAAATGGCAAGAACTTAATGCAGGAGTATTAAATATTTTGTGAACCTAAGATTACCTCCTATTATTGATATTTTAATATTGTAATTTTACTTTAACTAGTGCAACTGTTTTTAACCTTTCTTATATGTAAAGCTATAAAGTTGGTAGGGAAATGCAGGGTAGCCCAGACTAGATGATAATCTGTACGTCGCATTGTTTAAGTTCATAGGATAACATATTGTATTAGAAACTCTTCTGACAGTTTTATGATTGGTTGACTTATTTTTGCTGTTCGAATAAAGGTTGAATAAATCTAGCTACAAGAAGAAGCACGACGAGTTAACGAAAAAAAACTACAAAGACCCGAATTCGAATTGCAACAAAGTCGACCCATTTCTGTAGTGGATGATGACGAGTGACGAAAACTGGTCGTGATCGAATCGAGGTAAACCGATGCAAACGCAGGCCAAGCCAGGATTAACAGCCAGGAAGATTTTACAGTTTGTTTGGTGGGATTGCCAGGGAATAAGCTACGATGAGCTTCTGCCCTACGGTAAAACACTTAATTCGCACCTGTAATGACAACAATTGAATTGTCTGTAGGAAACAATCGCCAGAAGGCAGAGAGTGGCTAAAGGGTTAATGGGACAGAATTTGTATTCCATCAGAACAATGTACATATCGATTGTGGTGCGCCAGAAGCTACGGGAGTTTGGTTGGGAGGTTCTCATGCGACTACCTTATAGATTATAAAGTGCCACCAAATGATTCCCATCTGTTTCTGTCTATGACAAACAATTTTACTGCTGAAAAATTCGCTTTAAGAGAAGGGATTAAGGCTTTTATGGAATTATCATAAAAATTGCCAATAAATTATTTGACTTTAAGCGAATTGTTCTAACTTTTTAAAAAAAAAGCCTTAAATCTTACTTAAAAATAATGAATTTCTCGACTGAAACGAATTCTTAACCTTCTAAAAAAAACCACAGATTTTCGCGAAAATAATGTTCATTAGAATTTTTAATTAAAAAATTTCTAACTCTTTAATTTATTCACTCTTTAAACAGCAACTTAAGCTTGAAAGAAAACCCAACCCGCTTTTGTATTTTGTAATGCATGTTTACAGCTATTTCTGTAAGTTACCTGGGCAAAAGCAACTGCAACTTTGAAAATGTATGGCAATTGCTCAAAACTCGGGGAAAATTGTAAAAAGGAAAAATCTCTATTCTATTTACTGTCAGCTACTCAAACCAATTAATTTCTGTTGTTTCTGTTCAATTCTGCTGGCTTTTACGCTTGTTGTTGTTGCTGCTGTCGGCTGTCCGCTGTCCCCTGTCAGCAGCAGCGACTTGGGTGTTAGCCATGGCCAAGAACCGTGGGCAGTGCGGGTATTACCTGTATGAACTTTGCTTCATTAACTGAACAGCGCACAAGACGCGGCATAGCAGAGGGTTGAACAGGACAGGACAGGACAGACGAGACTGACAGACAGACAGACGAGACAGCTGAAGCAACCGAGAAACTGAGCAACAAATGCTGTCACCAGTCGTCGTCCTTATTCCCGTTCTCGCAACTCAAAGGACTGCTTAAGCTGTTCCTGCCCCTGTCGCTGCTGCTATTGCTGCTGCTGCTGCTGGCAGGAGTATCCTCAAACGAGTTAAGTAGACTACTAAATGACGGTGCCGGTTACACTTAGAGAAAAGTTAACATTCTTAATTCAATAATATAACTGGATGGCAATTATAGCTATTTGTTTTTGAAATTTCTGGTATCTTTTCAAATATAGTGCGATGCACAATTTTTAATTTAAATTGTGTCATAAAAACTTTTAATATAATAATATTTACATGCTTCAACTAAGCGTAAAATGTTTTCCACTTAGCTTGGAAAAGTAATTAAATCTCGTATTAAAATATTTTGGGATTAAAATAATAGTACTTAAAACGAAAAATGAACGTAGTAACGTAAAATTAGAAGTATAATTTTTAATGCTAGTATTTCGGAATTTAAATTACAATTGCAAAATCCATTTAACACAAATTTTAAGTATACTGCCTCAATCTGGTATTTAGGAATCTTGAAAAGAAAAAATAGTAATATATATTAAATATGTATTTTATTCTCAAAGAATTTGAACTTTATAATGTTTGATCTCTTATAGATTTTGACACTTTTTGTTTATAATTCAAGTTTACAATTTTTCTCCGAGTGCAGCTGCTGTCGCTCTTGATGTGAGACGGTGTTGCGGCTCTCTTTATGTATCTCTCTATCTGTCGCTATCGTTCTCTCTTTGTCTCTAGTTTTAGGACCAGGGGTAGCCAAAGTACTTAAGTGTGTTTTCAAAATTAAAGCCTGTTAATGAGATTGGCTTTACTGACTCATGTTAAGTGGCTTAGAGTGTATCGTAAGTAAGCACTCTGCCATGCACCAGATCGTTGCCAAGGACCGTGCTGCTACTGTGACTCTTATTAAAAATAATGCTCAAAATGGTAACAAAATTTAATGACTTTACCCATAGCTGATGCAGCCAGTGATAGGGCCACATCCTTTGTTCCGTTTCAGAGTACATTGTGTGGCCAGTTGAAATCTATTGCTAATGAATATTGGGGCCTAAATGCTGGCACAGATTTTAGGCCAGTTGACTGGGCTCTTTAGTTGGGATAACGGTAAATATTGTGAGGGGAGGGTGTGGGTGGATTGAGCTAGACAATATTCACAAAATTCTCTATAACTCATTAAAGTTATATTTTTCAATTGCAAAATATATATAGAGTTTAAACCTCTATAGAGATTGCATTCATTTTTTATTAATTAAATTCTGTAAAAAGGTATAATATATTTTGATGACAAGATATGTCGCTAAAACTAATAGTTAGTTTTCTAGTATTTTATTAGAATTAAATCACATTATTCTCTCATACTATATATCTCTATAAACCCTTACATCGCAAGTATAAAACAGGGCATAAAAAATGCCCACGTTTTTAGCTATTAAAAAATTATATTTAACATGTATTAAATATTTAACTAGTCAAATTCTCTATAGAATATAAATACTAAATTGATTTGCTTTAAAATGTTGATTTAAATTGTTTGATCAAAGTCAAATTTGATAAACAAGAAAAAATAACTTAAAATAAACATATAAAAGTTACATTTGAAATTGGAAATTTTATATATTCCAATTGCGTTTAACACACACGCACACACACAAAAACAAATAACGGCGCACACCTAGGCAAAAGGCCAATAAAAAACATTTACAGTTTTAGGTATTTTCCCATCCGCCCCCCCAACAAAATAAATGATGTTCTCTCACGTGTTTCGAATGTGACAGATTTGAGCCCTTTGTCACGATGATGGTTGATGATGAGTTAACAAACAGCATACGCTGCAGCTCTGCATAGAAATAGAAATAGGGTATACGTATATATAATATAAAGGTAAATAAATACGAAATGGTTGGAAATTTGTCAACATCAGTTTGCCTGAGCAGCTAAGACCCAGTTAAGACGCCGCTGATGGTTTTCCTTTTATTTTTTTACTGGTTGATAAATGAAGATGAAATACTTGAACCACAATCCAAGTTCAAACTTGAGACAAATAAATACAAAATTAACACCTATATATATATATATAACACTTTTCGTTCTGTTTGATTGACTGATTGGTGATCAACAGAAGCCCAAAGCTGAAAAGCTGGGATGCCAAATCCTTTTACTTTTAAAACGATATTCAATACTTAAATGGGTTTTGGCAAGTTCCATTTGCATATGTGAAATTTTTGGCAAAAGCTTAAAACTTAAAAAACATATTCAAATCAAAATTTATTGACAATTAATATAAAATGTTTGTATGTATCCTTAATATAGGTAAGAATAAAAAGAAAGCAGTTTAAATATTTTTCAAGCAACCACGTCAATCAATAGATAGAAAACGTATTTTTAAATAAAAAACGTTTCTTTTTTTATCTAATTCTATAGAGTATTATACCTTATAGGTAACAAACAACTTGTGTAAAAAATAAAAGCCATTGTCAGCTTTATTAATTTGGCCCTTTAAAGTTTTTAACATAAGTGCAGACACATATAACCCTTTGTTTATGTGTCACAATATTTGGCTTAGGGTCCCGGCAAACATCATTATCATCATCATTAGTCTCACACACACACATACACACACGCACACACAATGCGACGTGCTGGAACCTGCTGAACATTTTATAAGTGCCTCGTGCTCCACTCGACATTCGTGTCACGCAGCAAAGTTGTTACTCAAAAATTTCGTTGCGCCTATGAACGTGCCACAAGCTGTGGGCGTGGCGCATTCAGTTTTTTTACCCACCACTTTCCCCCTATTTGTGGGCGTTGCCATATAGTTTTTGTGGCAAATTATAGTCTCTATCTCTTTTGGGCTTTGGGTTGGCAAGAATCTCAGAACTTGGCTAAAAAAATTACACCTTGGCCCAGTCCATTTATACGTTTTTATTTGTGTCGGCCAAACTTGAATTGACCACGCTTATGGGTTTATTATGCAATTAACAGTTGGCAGCTTCTTTTCAAGTGCTGCAGCTCGTAAAAATCAAGACGACCATTTTAGTCTTTTATTTTCGATCTGCATGGAAACATAAATGCTCATAGATACATTAAGGTACAATGTTTAAGCTTAAAAATGATGATTTTGAATAAAGATGCGAATTCCTTTAATTCTTTCACTGTTGTGAAACTTTACTTCGCGCTACTATTTTTATGTCATGTGCTGAATTTTATATAAAAACAGTTTGGGATATATACATATTTATTTATTTTTTAGTTTGTATTAGAGCATTTTATATATTTGCAGATAGGTTTATAATTTTTCACGAAATGTATAATATGTTAAGTTTTGATTTCTTTCAAACTAGTCTCAGTTTTTTAAGTTACTATCATGAAAATTATGATTTCTTATATAAAAACTTTTTTATTTTATTTTTTAAACCTTGGCAAGCATGCTCCTTAAAAATTAATTAAATTTTATCTCGGACAATAATATATAGCTCCCATAGAACTGATCGAATTTCACTATCTTATATATGCTTTAGTAATAAATGTTCAAAAACTATATTTTTGTATGCAAAAGTTTTTTTAAAGTATAATTTAATCAGATATAGAATATTGAGAAGTCAGTTTGTGAAGGATGATCCCTTGTTGAAATTGGGGTTACCTTGCTGTCAATTAGGTGACAAGACAGTCTGCGAACTTAACTAAATCTATATACATATATAGAAAACCTCCTCTTTAAACTAATTTCCCAAAATTTGCAAATAAAATCAGCCACATCAAAGGAACCCAATGGTAAATGTGCAATAATTAATTTCGGTTCAGCTTGAAAGTTAAAGTCTCGATTGTTGATTTTATGAACAAATTTTAGAGTTGGCCCAACTGCAGTGCAGCTTTGTTATGCAAATAATTGTCAACACCTTTTGAGGGTTTTGCAAATTTCATTTCGCTGTGTGTCGTTTGAATGTTGGCCAACGGGGCGTGACGCGGGGCGTACCCATTGTGTACGCTTGCAAGTGTGTGTGTGTGTGTGTGTGTGTGTGTGTGTGTGTGTGTGTGTGTGTTAGAGTGTATTTTGTGCCCAGCACAAATGTTGCCAATTATTTACACACACCGAGACACACACACACCCTCTCACGCACACATTGAGAATGCAGTTTGGCGTTTGCACAATGTCGCTGGCAACGAACCGCGCGGCATATCACAAAATCACCAGCACCACCAGCACCAGTACCAGCAATAGCATCAGCAGCAGCCGCTCCAGCGCGCGAACCACAAACGTGCCCAAAAAGGCGTGGCACGAACCAAATGCGAACGGACGCGCTTCATGCCCCATTGAGTGTGAGCGTTGCCTGCCTGTGGTTGGGTGGGGTGGGGGTAGCGGGTGGGGCAGGTGGGGCAAATGGGGCTGTCGCTGAAGTGAGTAAGGGCTTACCGGCCATATTTGCGGCTAATTGGCTTTAAGTAGTGCTGATTACATTGCCCACGGTTCCGTTGATATTCGCGTTGTTGTTCACATACCCTGTAGCCATTGAAAATTCCAAAAAAATATTGGGTATATTACATTGACGTAAATATATTTAGTTGTCAACAAATTGTTTACATAACATCATTAGCCAAGTTGCGTGCCACAAATTGTGGGCGTGGCGCTGGGAAAGTTTCTGCACCCGAATTCGTGGGTGTTGCCACCATATGGTTTTTGTGGCAAATTATGGACACCATCTCTTTTGCGCTTTTAGTTGGCATAAATCTCATAAGTTAGCCCAGTTTGTTTACTTTTTTTTTCTTTTTTTTTTTTGGCAAAGAAGTTTATATTTATATTGATCAGCATCATATGCCAAGTCAATATAGCTGTCAGTCTGTCATTTTGGATGTTTGTGTAACATATGAATGTCGCAGTCTATTAAATTTTGGCATAATGAATTTGACTTGTAGTCTTTGTTTACTTTACCCAGGTCATGTTTATTTAGTAAAAAAAATATTGATAATTATATTTCTTTTAAATTTAAGACTTTAGTTCCAGTTTTTATGGGTACATCTTAAAAATTATATAAAGTTGGATATACCAAATTTAAGAATATATATACAGATGCAATTCTATGTTTGTATAAAGTGTCTGTGTTTATAAATTTTTTGCCATATTTATTAATAATTAATTTGTATGCCATATTGAAGATCTGAAAATTGTCTACAGCTTTATTTGGAGCTTAAAGAAATGTATGTTTAAGAATAATTTTAAATATACATTGCAATAGCTTATAGTTGGGTAACAGGGTATTGCCAAGTTGTGCAAAGTAGACTTAAGCCCAGCCGACTTGTTGTTGTTATCGTTATCGATGTCGATGCTCGTTCAAGTGGCCGAGTGCGCGTTTTCAATTACTAAATACTAATTAGCCGGCAATGCAAGTCTCCGGCAATACATTTTTGTTAAGTTATTAAAAACCGCGAACGCGAACGCTTCGCGGCTGCCAAAAGTGTCAGTAGCGGAAGGGGCGGGAGGAGTGGTTGTGGTGGGTGAAAGCGTGGAATTTTCAGTGCATAAATTAAGGTCATTAATTTGTGCTTAACACTGGTTTATCTGTCGTCTGCTTTAACTATAACGCACACGCATGGCAAAAGTTGAGCTCGCTTTGGCCACAGCTGCTGGCAAGTAATACTTAATCCACCCTCCATGACACCCCGTTTTGTAAACCAAACCCCCGCCCTTTCCATCTACCTTCTTCAACCTGTGCCGCACTGACCACAACAACGATGTTAACGCCATTTGCTGTGCATTTAAATGTTGCACATTAATTAAAATGTATACACAAAAGCTTTTAGCTTAAGTAAGCGCCCAGCAACAGTAGCAGCAGCAGAAGCAGAAGCCCCAGACATCTGCTATATACGAATATATATTTATATATACTTGCATATATATCTGGCTTATATCTGCCGGAATGTACATGCACAATAGGCTAAAGGCATGCATAGGTAGCAAATTATGAGCGCCATGTGCTGTAATTAAGTTACCATAATGCAGACGTATTTTTATATACCCTTACTTTGGGTTTTTAGAAACTGTGAAGGTATTTGTAAGAGGCGCCACGATATAAAGGGAAGAGAAATCTCGCGATCTGGATTTTTACATTCGTGAAACCCAAAATTATTTTTAAAATTAAACTAAAATGAATGTTTCGGCTAAGAGTTCAGTTCAAAATTTTAGAAAAATAATAACTTTATGTTCGGAGCCTGAATCTTAAGCTTATTAAAATTTTACACTGAACCAATACACAGGAAGATTATAGAAAAAGAATTCAAGGTAAGGTTGCCTGAGCTTTAGACCGCAATCACACGAGAAGTTTTTGTTCGGTTTTTAAGCCGCAGTTTTTTGTTTTAAGGCAAATGGATGCTGAGGGAAATTTCGGTAAGCTTGCGAAGCGAGTTTTTATGTCCTATTCTAACTTCTCTCTAACAAAAATCCGACTTTAATTTTACCTGTAGTAGCAAGTGAAACTTTGAAAGAAAAAGAAAACTAAATTTGTTTGAAAACGGCTATAGCAAGTTTTTTTTTTATTAATTTTGGTTTTACTTTTTAAAATGTCACTGTCATCTTCTTAACCATATTTTATACAAAACTGTAACGAAATAAAAAAAATACGTTAAAAATGAATTTAAGATTTTTAAATTGTGAAATCTAGCAACACTTTTGTGGGTCAAAGAGTATGCTTGTTTTATCTTAATTCTTATTTATGTAAATTTTAGTGATTGAAGGGTATTTAATATTCGGCACTGTTAAGCCAATCTGTTGCTTTCATTTTGTAATCCAAGGCATATGTGCAGTAATTGCTTATATGAAACTCGTTAAAAGCTGCATTAACTTCTCATTTCTTTCCCATTCCCCAACTCACTCTTTCCTTCGCTTTTATTTTTTCCCACGCTCCGCCTTTGTATTTACCTTTAACCCAACGTTTTGTTAGTCAACAAGCGCTTATAAATTCGTGATGATGTTCCCCTAAAACGTCTAGACACAATGTGGCCAAAGACACAAAATATTCGGTAGAATTGTACAAAACAAAAATGGCTGGCAAACAATCCCACAAAAACCCCCCAAAAACGACTTGAATTTGGACTTGGCATTTGCATACTTATTAAAAAGATGAGCAGTTGTTGCCGCGAGTTGACAGGCGCTAGGAATTATATATTTAAATAAGCAACGCTTGTGTCTATATAGACTAAATATAAATATTTATATGTATATATATATATATATATATATATATATATAAGTATATATGTATATACATTTATTTATTTATACAGGCAGAACACTTTGTTGTGCTGTGTGTGTGACTTGAATGCCTAATGTGTTTGTGTGTGTATGTGTGTTTGTTGGTGGGTGCGGGGCAAACAAACGAATAAACAAATAAACAAATAAAGCGAAACCTTTTTTGAGGTCCCACTTTGATTAGATTATCCTGCTACCTGGCAACCCTTGAGCGCACATCAAAGCCTCTCTGCTCGTGCGGTTTCTTCGGACGCCGTCGACCCTTTCGACACCTCAAATTAGTGCACTTTGTAGTTTCGATTTCGCATCCTGCCAAAAAATTTGTACGGCCGTCGGGCTTTGTGTTTGACCATAAGCCATAGGGCTTAGCCAGTTTGCTCACGTATTGGCCACAGAGATTGAGGGTTTATTTATGCTCTATGCAGGAAGTACTACAATTTTATCACGGAATGTGTCATGCATTGAAAAATCAACTAAAAGTAACTATATTTTTTCTTGAACAGTATCAATAGCCATGATCATCTATTTCTATGCTTTGGTGTTATCTTAATGAAACATTTATCCAAGGCGGTCTGAACGTACTACTATATCATATTGTTCTCATAGAAAGTATCGGTCGAAAATTGAGTTTTTGTATGCAACTTTTTGTTATGTGAGGTATTTTATACAATCTTGGCAAAATTCCGAAATCCAATGCAAATCGGGCAGCTAGCTTAGAAAGCTCCTATAGGAACAATCGGTTAAATATTTAAATTTTGTATATTGTATTTTGTTTTCAAAGATATATTGACTATTATGCAAATCTAATTAATATCAGATGACTGTCTGACTTATGACGACTCATAAGGAATATTAATTGAAATGTAAAATGAAAATGTTTTTAAAAGGTCAAAAAATCAGTTTTTTTATGAGTTATGAGTTTTTTTATTTCTCATGAGATCTTAACTTAAATTGTCAAAAGTACTTCAATCATCAATCAGTCTATCGGTCAAAAATAGAGTTTTTGTATGAAAAACTTTCTTGCTTTTGAAGATATCCAGACAAAACTTGGTAAATAAGAATATCCCTATTGCCAGCATCGAACAACTATATATTTAATGTAGCCTAGGGTATTTCATCTGCGGCTACAAAAAAATGCATGCCTACATGGTTTACTTTCGCAATGATTTGCTCTGTTGAATTAATAAATTAAGTGTACGCCTTCGTTTTAGCACAAATGACAATATGCAAACTTTGTCAGCTGGCCGGAAAAGGCGTTGACTTGGCCTAAACTCCAGCTAAGCTTTAAGTCGCGCTGCTAACGCTTGACCCTATTTGGGGCAAACACTTTTTGGCCAATAGGCGCCATAAACTATGCATTAGCTGCCGTGAACATGCTCAAAATACCAAAATACCAACAAAAATTGCTACGGCACGCATCAGGGCAGCAGCAAACCCCCTCAACATCACACCCCACACCCCCGTGGCTGTCATTATGTGCATTGCCAATGTCCTTTAGCTGCTGTTGTTGTATTTATTGTTGTTGTTGTTGTTGTTGTGCTGCGTGCGGTTTTTGGGCTCCTTTGTCTTTGGCTCTTTATCTGGCACAATGACGCGGCGTATGAGTAATGAGTGTGAAGCGCCCTCTCCCTTCCCTCCATCTCTTTATTGGCCCTTCCCTTTGTTTCACACACACACGCACATTCGCGCTCTTGCATTGTTTCTCCATCAGCTGGCGAACTGGCCTTTGATATTACGTATACGCAGCGCGTAGCATTCAGTGGCAGACACGCCCCCAACCACACACTTTTTCTGCCCCGCCCCCCGCCTATATATATATAATAAAGTGTTTGCGACTTTTTCATTGCTCACGTACGCTTTTCATGACTGACTTCTTATGCTAAGGTTTGCATTTAGCTTTAGCTTTGGGTATCAGGTCACCCCAACTTGTGTGTGCGTGAGTGTGTGCCTGTGTGTGTGTGTGTGTGTGCCAAGCAAGTGCTTTATTTCATTAGGTTAAGCTTCGCTGCTCTGATCTGCTCCCAAAAAATCTTTTCGTTCAACTTTTGTGCTTAATATCCCGTAGTGTGTTTGATGCGGTTTGCGGTGCTTTTTATAGTTTCATTCGGTTCAAACGGCGTCTTGAATTTGCTTATAAAATGTGGCCAAAAAGGGCCAAAACGATTTCTTTTCTATTGTCGTATCTCTTAGCATATTTATGTATTTACGAGGCTATAACTATATATATATGGTACAACATAATAGATAAATATATATATATATGTATAAATATGTTGTGTGTTTATATTAAACAGCAGGCCGCATTCTGAGCGTGTTTGTATACCCTATATCTATTCAAAAAGGGTACTAATTGGGTATGCTAAAATTGTGCATCGCCAGAAGGAGACTGTTTTGATTCCATACGTTTTTAATCTTCAATAGAGCTGACAGGTCTGTTTTTAATCACAAATTTTCCGCAACCGGATCGTATTACTATATTATATAGTTCTCATAAGAACAATCGCTTGAAGAATTATTTTTGAATAAACTCGTTTCTGTTTTTCAGGATATACTTATTAAATTTAGCAATATTGAGTGAAAATATACTGTAAACATAACATCTAAAACCCATCATATACTATATCATAGAGTTCCGATGGGAACGATCAGACGAAAAATTAACTTCTGTATAAAAACATTATAGTTTTTTAAAATATACTGATTTGTATATATATTTGTATATATTGGTGTGTTAATATGCTGTAAAGTTTGGTCAACATCGGATCATTTGAATTAAATTTAATTAATTAATAATTAATTTAATCATTTAAATAATCGGTTAAAAATTAATTTTCTATGAAAAACAGTTCTTTTGTATCGTTATAATTATCATGATTTTGGATCATGAATAAACCACCAAAATTAAAAGTAACAAGATTTTGTATAGTACTAAACTTTTATACATAATTCATATATCATAAAGCAGTTTAAATTCGAATATTATTATTGTATATTATGTCACAAGGGTATCTAATGTTTTGCCCGAAAATTAAAATGTTCTTTCTTGTAATTTTTTCTTCGGAACTTCCTGGGCTAGAAATTCCTGCCTGGGCATATAGGGGCACACAGGAATTTTGCGTGTTGTGAGGCGCAGCAGCTACTACAAATTTTGAATAGCAATAATATTTGTAGCCCAAAATATTTCCAGCAAGTCTCAGTCTAGTGCACTCACTCTCTTTTTATCTAGCTATGTCTATACATACATATATATATGCGTGTATTTATATATATTCTTTGAGGTGAGGCCAGTCTCTGGCGTCCTGTTGTTGTAGTTGGGTCGTTGCTGGCGTCATAAATTCCTATTAATTCGTAATGGAAATTTGTGAAAAGTAAAATTCCCTCAAGTTGTATGAATGGAATTTGTTTTATTAATATTTAATTTCAAATGCTTTGCATTGATGTGGTTAACTCGAAACTTTTTGGTCAAGGTGCGCGCCGAGTATTTTAATAACATTATTGTTATTAAAAATTAAAATTATTTCTAACATTTCTTTCAGCTAATGAAATTCTATGCCGCAAAATGAATAAAATAGATACACACACACACAGTCTCTTTCACGCACACTTCGAGTTGGCTTTCTCTGTTTCCGGGCTGCCAAAAACGATTAAGATTGCTATAAATTCTAATTACCAGAGAATTACGAGTTGGAAAATTACATTTTATTATATGATAAAAGTTAAGCTTCAACTGGACGACGATAATGTATACTGAAATAGATTTACATGCGTATTCCCCAGCGCAAAAGCAAAACCACAAACTCCACTTAATCATGTGTCCGTCGCTGCCGCCAACCACTCCCCACTCCCCAACTCCCCTCTTTATGCCGCTCCACTTTTCAACTGTATTTAAGTGTCAGAAGTGCAATTTATTTTTATGTTGTGTTGCGTTCTGCTGCTTGCCAAAAAATAAAACTCCAGCCAACAAGCAGCCACAACAATACACAGCATAAGCAAAGGTTAGAAGAGGCCGGTGTGGGTTGTTCGGGATGGATGGTGAGAGGGTGGGAGGGGGGTGGTGCTGTGGGTCAGCTGCTGTGGCAATAAAAACCCAACTAAAGCTGAATCTGAAGCTGTGTCTGTGCGCAGTGCATGAAAAGTGTTGATATATGTGAGAGATGAGCCAGACGGGCCAGACAACAAATACAAGAACAAAAAAACAAAAACAACAAAACAAAATACATGCCAAAAATGAAACAAAAGAAGAACTTAACAATTCGTTTGGGTAGTTGCTCGACACATTCTAATTGTACATGATTATCTGGCCATTTACCAGTAATTGCGTTTCTGCAAATCAGTTCCTGCAATATTTCAAGGGTGAACGTGTGCTAGAAATTGCACAAAATTGCTTAATAATTAAATTTGGTAACGTTACTATCACGTTTCTTTTAGCTCATTTGAAATTTATTAACAGATGCGTTACATTGGCTCTGTTAATGATCAGTTAGAAACGTTAGCTAAATAACCTAACAGAACTTTCTTTAATAGGCTGTTAAATAGGGATGCGTATCGATACGGCAATATCGATATTTTTTCGATACTGAGATGCGAAACTTAAGTTTCAAACGATATGATAATTAATTCGACATATGTGGAATGAATCGATATTTAATAGGATATATCCGAAAATATTCTTATCTCTTAAATTACTTTGCGTCCATTTTACTTTCAAAGAATTTTGATGTATTGATCGATATTTGTATTTTTATTAATTTGTTCGTATTGTCTGATTTTTGCTTCAAGGCAAGATCTTAAAATGTATTATATGTACTTCTGATAATACGAAACTTCTTTAACAATCTACTTATTTCTCAGAGAAGCTTTCCAGCATTTTTAGTATTTTTAAAGTTAGCGCCTTTCTTAATCTTTTTTAAGTTTTACAAAATGTTATTTTTGCCTTAAGTTTGGCAATGTTGCTGAACATTTTGAACTCTTGAACTTAACAGACCAAAACTCCTTTTGGTGCTGTTAGCGATCAGTGCATGTAAGCAATAAATTAGCCTGGTCACCCTATTTGGTACAAGGTGAAACATGCAGCAATGCAACATTTAAGCCACAACAAACATGCAAAATTAATCGATTGTACCGCCAAGTCAAATCGAAAGACTTACAATTACAGTTAACATAAATAAATATATATATATATACATATATATGCACACATCCGCATTTGTTGTCAGAGAAACTTAACTAATTGCAATATAATTTATTTATTTAGTAATTAAGTTGCATGCTGCAAAACTTGTGCAACCTGCATTTGCAAATGTTGCAACATGCCAAAAAACTAACTACAACAATTTTCAAGTCACGTTTCGTGCAACTAATTTGTAAATTTTGCAGAGCAGTGCGAAGTGGGGCAGGAGTGGGGGGAGGGTATGATAACCTCTACCTGGGTTACTGATAAAACGCGGCGTGTGTGTTGTTTGTGTGTTGTGTGTGTGTGTGTGTGTGTGTGTGTCTGCTGGCAATATGTCAAAGTTCTTGGCAGCAAGGGCAGCAGCGGAAAGCAGCTGCATGACATGTGGCACGTGTGCGGTTTTGATGCCCTTTCGCAGCACAGTCGCTGCCACCAGCTACAGCTAAGCCCATCAAAACGCGACTGACAATCAGAGAAAGAGGAGAGAGGGGGAGGCTCAGCCAGACAGGTGCAAGTTTGTGAGGACGGCGACGATAGTTTCGTCAACTTAAGTTGCCCCATAATGAAGTTGCCTACAAGTCATTGCCGTGTGTGTGTGGCACGTGTCCCCAGCCTGCTGCATGAATGTTGATTGAAATGTTGTTGCCACCACGCAGTGCCACATTTTGTTAAGTGCGGGGAGGCGGGGCACACATTTCAATTGAATGCCGCATGCCACGCTGCATATTTCATCAAAATTCAATTGTTTCAATTTGCGATGCAGCACTCGATGCCACTTGCAACACCACAAGCAGCAGCAGCAACGGCAGCGGCAGTGGCAGTTCCATTGTTGACCCTTTTTGTCTTGAGCTTTGCGCTCGGCCAGCCAACCGCCAAGTGGGCATATATCTTTTGCAGTCACTGTGCAAAAGAGCGCGCTCTGCGCTCCACTTCTAACAAATAGTTATGCACCGAACATTTTTTACTTTTGCGCATTTATTTGCAGCTCTAGTGCTGCATATGTTTGCATAAAATTTCATCAAGCGTGCAGTATTTTTGACAGTATTTTTCTGTTTTATGTGCCCCCCTACAAAAAATGCTTGCCACTTTAAGGATGAGCAATTGGAGATTGCGCTAACTTTACATATTTTTCCACATATTTTAAATTAAATATTTGCAACTTTTGTTTCATCATTTGTTTTATTAACTGCCATCTGTTTTAACCTTAAAAATATCAAACGCGTATTTAAACAGCTCATTAAATATAATTTAGTATTTTTTAGTATGTAATACATATTCATAAAATATTAAATATTAAAATGAATGAAATATAAAATATATTTTAAATGTGGTTTTTAGCTGCCGAAACATGTTGAGATCACTTTATTGAGCAATAGTATATTTCTACAGTATTACAGTATTTTTTTCGAAAACTGAAATTTTAAATAACGTGTTCTTTTGCCTCGCTTTATTGCAGAAAATTTTTAAAACATATCTAATCAATTAAAACGTTTACATATACGATCAATAGCTATTTTTTTTTTTACTTTTTTGGAATACTCGCGCAGTAACTGCTAAAGGGGGTAGGGCTTTAAAAGCCAGAGTTGTGGTGACATCTAAATAACATACAGCTTTACAGTATGTAAGCGGCTTTCACCAGCGATCCCTGCTTGCTCATTGAGTCCTTGTGCATCTGATACTGCAGATTGTGCGGCGGCAAACCCAGAAGCTTACGCAGCTTGTATCCAATCTCCATGACGGCCATTTCATTGTGCCCATTGGCGGTCCAAATAGCTGCAAGGGGCACAACATGACAGAGTGAGAGAGCGACAGATAGATAGAGAGGGAAAACTGCATTTTGGTGCTTACAAATTTTGTTGCTCTTGCTGCGCAAGTTGATGACAGCGCCACAGATTTCGTCGGTGTGCTGAACAGCCTCACCAATCAGTATTAGCAGCTGCGGGGCAGTCAACGTCAACAATCAGCAAACAGCCAGCTGCAAACGTAAACGTAAACTTACCACATCCAGCCAGAGCTTGTCCAGCTCCAGTTTACTGCATCGTCCAATGCTGATGACCCAGCGGCCGCCATCATTGTTGGTCTCATCCTCCCACATGGGTCTGCAAAACGATAATACGCAAAATTTCCATTAGCAAAAGTTGAAAATCCATCTGGCGATTTTGCCGTCCTTACTGAATGCCCTTTTTGAACAATGAATAGTCGCTGCCAATCTTGAGCTCAGACGGCGGCTTAATGTGATTGTATAGACTCCAGAAATCCTCGACCATATCGAAGCTGGTTATCTCATTTTGCATATCCTCCCAGCTCTTGCTGCGATCATTCTCCAGATACCACAGCGTCCAGGTGTGCTCCAATGGATGCTTATACGGAAAATTGGCCAGCTGTTTACTGGGCTTGCACATCTCACCGTCCGAGTAGGACTTTAGTTCCTGGCTGGAGCTGGACAGTGTGTCTGCCTGTAGCTCAGAATCGCTGCAGTCAAGCATATTGAAACTGTTCTGTTTAGCCAAGAGCATTATATTACAATACTGAATATATATGTGTTACGAATGTTAAATTTTTTTCTAACGCGTCAACGAACTTTACGAAATGGATTTCAAACCGACGACCGACCAATAGACGTTATTTTTTTTTATTATAATTTTCAGTTCGCTTCGAATTACTTTTATGCCACATACGGTATGACAACTGCCTGCGATTATACAAACACACAACTAACACAGTACTTTACTATCCACTGACAGCTGGCGCCCAGTGCTCTCTGAGTTGCTCAAACTTTACCAGTTGCTATATAGATATAAATACATATACATGCTACGATATATGTGAGCACGTAAATAATAAGTCTGTCATTTGGTATCTTTAAGCACTCATCTCTGTAATTTAACACTAAACATTTTATTCCCTTATGAGTGGCAACTTTTTGGATTTTGTTTATACTCGTTCACAAAGTGAAAAGAGTATATTGAGTTTGTGCACTGTCCGTTCGTGTGTTCCTATCAACATAACTTTTTGCAGCTATTGAAGCTAAAGACCGAAAACTTGGAAATTTTGATATATTATATTAAAACAAATTATATATATCAAAAAATTATCACAGAGTTTTCTGATGATCAGCTCTAAAGATCAAGTCCAACAATTTCAACCACGCCCATTTTAACCACTACGTATTACAACCATTTTTAATTTTACAAAATAACAATAATAATTAAGACCGTTTTTAACTGTTATTATACTGGAAATGGGTACTGCGCAGTCGGTTAAACCCAGCGTCAATACTTGTTTCTTTTTTCATTGCTTGCTCCTCGTACCGCGATAAGATCGAGGCTCCTTATGCCTTTATTCATATCATAAAGCGTTAATTTTATGATACACAAAAAGGCTGGCAAAACACTTCTGTTCAAGTCCCTAGTCGAGCAAATTTACTCACTCGACCGTTGACCTTAGTTGACGTTTGGGCTTATACCCTATAACTAGGTGCTTGTAGACAGGGGCATTCTCTAGTGTGCAATGTTGCAGAAGAAGACGACATTTCTAAATATATTATATATATAAATATATATATTTTGAAAAGGTGTTCAGTTATTGAACTGTTGCATCGATATACCCGCTTCAGTCACCAATAAATCTCTCAATTTGAGTGCCTATAAAAGTTGTAGGCAGTGTCACATATTTCACGCGCTTGTGTGTATAATCTTTATTTCATCTAAATATCTAGAAAATTTCATAACAATCTGATATTAAGTAAATAGTTTTTATATGGGCTTGGCTGTATATTTATCTATATATATATATATATATATATATATGTAAGTATATCAGTAGTATATTTAGCTTGAAGTATATGTAATTAAATTTTTTTCAAGACAAAATGCTTGGTAGGCTTTAAATGTTGAAGCATTGGTTAGGGCATTCCCAAACTAATATAATATTTATATATTATACTTAAGAACTTAAAACCTACAAAGAAGGTCTTAACTTGATGAGCCCCCAAGAAACTGTTTAGTGAAACTATGTTTGCTATAAATGCTTTCATAAATCACGACGATCAATAAGCCATTGTTAAAATAACGATAGTTATCGATTTAACAGCAAATGATATCGATCAGCTCACTACAGATTAAAAGTATATGCAGCTGAAAATATAAGCTAAAAAAAGTATTGCCCTCGGAGTTATATTATTTGCACAAGTTATAGGTATTTTGTAGACATCTTTGTTTTTTTTTTTTATTATTTTTATATGCATATATAATCTAACTCTTTATAACATGTTAACTGCGCTGATTCTCGGCTACTGCTTTTATGTTAATAATTAATAATAATTATTATTCATAAAAAAGTAGATTTGGTGTTTTAGGCAAAAACAAAAAGTTCAGTTCAGCAATCAAAAATAAAATAGGAGTAGCAATTTAGTTTACCTATATCGAATCTTTCTCTGTTGCTTTTTCTGCCCAATTTCCTACTAGTTCCCCGCAAATTCTGAACAGATTGGCAGCACTAGGCAACCTCTCTATGAAAGACAACTTCTGTTTTCACATCAAAGTGAAGAATCCAGCCAATCTGCGAACTTCCTGTGTCAGTTTTGCAGTTTGATCAAATTGAGTATGACTGTTGATTAACTTAAAACAAAAAGAAAAAAACGGATCTCAATTTAATTTTTTTTTGTTGCCACACAGCCACATACACACACACACACACACATATATACGCATGAACATTTAAAATGCGCGGTATTTACGTTAAAATTTTATTGCTTGCGTTATTGGGCCCATCGGCTGCCGTTGGCCGTTGGCATTGGGACTGGAATTGGCTACGATTTAAACTCTGGACTGTGGACGGTTCACTCAGCTGTGGTTTCCGTAACACATTTTACGCCATTGTTTGGGCACGGTTCATCGTCCTGATATATACATATATATATATATAGATATATATACGAGATTCATGTACATGACACAGAAGGTTTACGATTCCTGCCACTCATCGACAGGATGCGGGATGCGAACGCATCATTTGACTCGCTGCCTCGCAGCATTGTTGCCGCCTGTATGTCTTGCTGTTATTTGCAAGCATGCAGCCATAAGACACAGTAGGACAGACAGAAGGACAGATAGACAGACATACATACCGATAGACGGACAGCCAACCAAAGAGAAATGACTCTATCTGCGCACAGAGTTCGCGTGATATGAAATACTTTCGCGGTTTCTTTGGCCCGAAAGCACAAAGCAATCTGCAATCTGAAAGCTGATGCCATTAACAAAATAAAGTAAATATTCGCTATGTGCGAAACAAAAAAGCGAAACTTTTGTAGAAGCAAAATTGTAAACGTTATCTGGGATATATATTTTTTTGTTTTCCCTTTTTTTCTTTTTGTATTCATCAAGTTCACCAAGTAAAAAGAGTATATTGAGCTTGTGTTATGCAATGGACTATAACCTATTCTGGGGGGTTACATTTTTTGTAAATCTCTCGGATCCGTGGCTAACATATTTCAAACTCACATAACTTGATCAAAACTGAACCGATTTGCATGATACATGCAATTTTGATCATGGTTTGACCTCTAAAATGATTCTCAATCTAAGTTTTATGCATATTTGAAAATATAATTTTTTTGAATTTTTGGATTTTTTTGGAAAAATATCACCCACTCCCCCCCCCCCCCCCCCCCCCCCCTTTTTTTTTAAAAAAAATTTTTTTTTTATATTTAAAAAAATTTTTTTTTTTTTTTTTTTTTTTTTTTAAAAAAAATCCCCCCCCCCCCCCCCCCCCCCCCCCTTATTAATTTTCG
>SCDS01000411.1:0-61739 GCA_004149465.1 Drosophila nigromelanica
ATACATATAATCGATTGAATTGCAAATGGTATTTAAAAACAATAAAAAAGAAACGCGTACAAAAATTATATTTCAATTAGAAATATAATCAATCAAACCATTCAAAATCTTACAAATAATTTGTGTATTAATATATAAGAAAAATTAAAAGAAAATACAACAAATAAATAATGTGATTGATTAAATCATGAATTAAATTTAATAAATCACGTTCACACATTTTAGAGTCAACTAAAAGTGCTTTTTTGTGAAAGTTTTTCATTGACGTGGCCCTTGGCACAGAAAACCGCTCGATCATCGTGGCTTGCAAAAGCCCAAAAAGTGTTTTCAGCAACAAGTCTGCGACCACATACGGATCTCGTGCCAGTCCGTGTCAGTCTGAGTTCAGTGCCAAAAAAAAATCTTCAAAATACAATATAATTCTACACATCTACTTATAGCGATATACAAATACATATGTACATATATTGGCATTTTAACCAATTTCCAAGAATTTTGCACACCTTCTTGCCCAAGCACACAATGTTTTGCAAAGCTTCTAGCACACTTCCTCGCACTAACCTATCCCTCTATCTTAATATTACAAATGTCACATGCCGCCAAAGCTTTTCGGTTGCGTTTTCTGCGGTGGCAGCATGACTCATGTGTTTTTTTATTATCATCAATTCGCATATGCTTTCGCACATACATGTATGTATGTTTGTATGAGTTGAAAGCTCTGTGTTTCTGAGAATTGGCGTGGCAAGCTTTTATCTTTACACCGACAGGCACAAACACAGCGAAACTGCTGTTAACTAATACCATCACAAAAAAGTAGCTTTCAGACAAGCTGTGCAAAAGTTCAAAGCCCACATTTAAATATCTAACGTATATTGAAACGGATAAATCAATTTAAACTATAAAAAATAGGAACAAGAGATTTGAAAATAAGAAACGCAATTGGTTTTCTTCATAGTCTTTGATTGAAAACATTAAGTAATATTGAGTATTACTCAATGGATTACAATTATATATTAATATTTTGTTGTGTCAATAGGATTTTTAGAAAGTTGACTCACAGCCTAAAAAATTAGTCTGTCCGCATGTGACTTAAAATAGTTATACATGTGTATTCACTTATATTTAATTGTTTATTTCATACCCACGCACACACATACATACATACAATCATGCAATTGCATACATACATATATTTATTTGTAATAGTTGCCGGCCGGCCGGCAAACATCAGATACACTTGAGCGTATAGGTCAGGGTTGAGAAAACAAGTAATTGTTGCACATGCGCTTTATTCAAGGTCATAGAGCATAGAGTAATAAATAACAACGGTAATTAAAGCTCAGATCTCCTCATTATTCATAAAGTAATATGACTCTATGGCTTGTACGCAAAGTCGAAAGCTGACGTCACATACGCAAAACAAATTATTAAATTTTTTTATATAAATTTTTTTCTTGGCATATTAAATGCATATTCAATTATTTTAAAAAACTACTTGTACTGTGTGCCACTTATGTTCTATTCAATTAATTTATTTTGCGGCCAATATTTGTAATATTCTTGCAATGACGTAACAAGAATCAAAAAGTTCCCTCTGCTGCTGAACCTTGGTGCAACTGGTGAGAGCAACAGCCCGCTCCACATCATTAAGTAATAAGAATTGCTCCACATAAAGCTTTAGCGTGTGTGTGTGCACGAGTATCTGTGTAAAGCTTTTGCGCGCACACACGCTCAGCAAGTTATCTGGCTGTGGGAAACGAGTTTGTCGCTGTGCTTTTTGAATTTCACAACGAAACTAAATTCGTACGATTACAATGCGTCAGTTTTGTGCACTTTTCTGAGTTGTCTGGCGGTGACCGCTACGATCCGTCGATTTAATACCAAGTGAATACTACAAGCAACCAGTTGAGTCACGCTCAGCTCTGTTTGCTATTGAATGTGAAAAGTGTTTAAGGCACATACTATAAAAAGAAGGCAAATTCCTACCAAGGATAGCAAGTGTTCTAACCAAAAATCGTTTAAGAATTGTTTTCAACTATTGTTGTTGTTCTACGTGGAACAACAACTGCGCATTTGACAAAGTACATTTCCGAAAGCAACGGCAACTCGCGTCGAGACTATCAAGAGGTGGTCCAAAAAACCACCCAATAAATTGCGCCGCTAAAAAGAAAAGCAAGTGAATATTTCGGTCAGGTCTTCAACAACCGGGCCAACAGCACTTGAAGACACAAGTGTCAAATTTATGTAAGTAATCCTGCAGTTAAGACTGAACTGTGGGCGTTTGGATAATGTAGTTAAATATACTATATAAGGCGAAAGCTCTCAGTGCTATTTTACATAGAGGCCGGCCGCCATATTGAATTCAGTCAAGTGCCCAGCAATAATTGCAGACATCACGCATACACTTGTACATATGTATGCATATACTTATATACATACGTATGTAAATACACACACACACACCCACACCCATACATACACACACACATGAACTTACAAACATATTTACGTACCCACATACATGCTTATATAAATAAATACATATATATATATATATATATATATATATATATATATAGAAAAATACTTACATTCGTACATACATACACAAACAGAAACGTATCTATAAATATATACATTATATATAATACATACATACATGTCCTGAGGGCTTTGTTGCTCTGCCTTTAATTTTACTTGGTATTCCTAAGATGCAATGAATAAATAATAACTTACATATGTACGTACATACATATGTATAATTATATACTTATATACTTACATACATACGTACGTACATTGAAACGTGCAAATTCATATGAATAAATATATAGATACGTACATATGTACATGTATTTTCCACACGCATACAATCCCATATTTTACCATTACTGCGTAAAAGCAAAAGATTTTCTATCGCGCAGACGTCAGCAGCTGACGATGATACACCCACACATGCAAACACACATTGGGGGATTTTTATTTTGCTGCCGACTTTTTCGTGCCTGTAATTATATATTTGATGTGTACTTTGATATATGGTGGGATGGGGGTATGAGGCGGCGGGCGATAGATCCAAAAACATTTGCTATATACATACATATGTATGTGTAAATAAAGTAGTTGGTGTTTTTCAAGCAATTAATAATTGCTTTTTGCTGTTGCTCTGGTGCACGATTTGATATGTCAACAAGATATTACACAGCCATGTATATGTATTTAGTGTACGTGTACGGTTATCTAAATGGCACTGGGCGCAGATAATTGCCTTTAACATGGACAGCACCCCTTGATCGCAGGTATCCAACCACTGATTAGGTTGGCGAACATTGGCCGCCATTTTGTCGGCACTGTTGTGAAATTCAATGTGAAGCTTTTGCTTTTGGCCATCTGTAAGCTACCGCAAAACGAGCGCGTGTCGGTCCTAAAAGCTTATCGCTGCCTAACACGCATTTTCAAGGTGTATCGAATAAGGAAGTACTCTTCAGAAGTACTATAGATAATGCGTAGCAAAAACTGAGATATTGTCAGTTATTATCATTATACAATATACATACATATGTATGTATGTGTTTTTACATAGATAGTCATATACATATATATTCGAACCTATAAATAATGTTAATTTTTTCTTTTCTACTTTCAGTCTAAAAGGAAGTTGTGTCGACGACTCTTTTAGAGCTTGTTTAGAGTTCCCCTAACAATTTCATTGTTTCTTTCTAACGGTCAATTAAAAGTGAGTATACAAAGTCCTTTCACTGCTAGTTGTAAGCATCATATGCCTGCTTGATTCGAATAACTGCCACTAATTAGTTTGTAAGCATGTTTTTTGAAAAAAGGAGTAATTCCAAAAAAAGGAAAAATTCCAAAAAAAAAAAAAAAAGGAGTAATTCCAAAAAAAGGAGTAAATCCATAAAAAAGGAGTAATTCCAATACTAAAAAAGGAGTAATTCCATGTAAAAAAGAAACGAAAAAAGGAGTAATTCCATAAAAAAAAGTGAAAAAAGGAGTAATTCCACAAAAAAAAAAAATGTACATAAAAATATATATAATGGAAAATATGGAAGAAAAAAGGCAAAAAAGGAAAATAAATGGAAATAAACTAACAAACAAGAAAGATCGCCTAAAAAAAACACCCCACACCAGACACTCACACAACTCATCTTTTTGCTGTATGAATCCTGCTAAAAAACAAATCGTTCTAAAATTCAATGGTCAAAGATATCAAGGCAGCTATTTTGTCCTTCTTTTGATGTCTCTGGCCTATTGAAATTATATACATATACCCATGATCTGGGGTAGTAAACAAGCCCCAAAACATTTCGCACATACCACAATAAAAGTGGCGCGAACCCTGTCAAAGGATCGCGCTTCACAACGTCGTCGATCTGTGTAATAACAAACATTTTTTTCTTTTGTCTACTTTCTTTCACATAAAAACAAAAAACCAAAACTCTAAAATGCGCTTGCTCCACTCATCGACATATCCTGAAAATGTTTTGAACAAATTGTACAAATCTTGAAATTTGTATAAATGTTATAAAATCCTGTCGAACCGAAACCAAAAATAACTGAACCGTTCACCGAATAAATTTTGAATGTCAAAAATTTGAAAATACAATATGATTGGAAAATTGCATCAAACAGCCACGTTCAAAATGGCATTCAGCGTCGAAGTCCAAGTCAGCCATAGCAGGCCCAAGAGCGAATCAAATAACAACGACAACACCAGCAGCAGCAACGACTACAGCATCCAACAAACCAAGAACAACAACAGCACCAACTCTGAAAGCAACCATTCCGATTATATTAACGGCACCGCCTACACCAGCAGCAAGCACACCGATTGCCGAAAATCCCAGAGATATAATATTGATGATCCGGGAGCCAGCACGAGTACAGGCAACAACATACGAAACACCCAACAACGAGCAGAACAACGTCGGGACAGTTTCTGGACAAAAATATTCAACGAATTGCAGTTGCTCGCAGAGGAGAATCGAGCAAACAGTGTTGACGAAGGATTCGTGTATGTCGACGTCGACAAGAACGACAACAATACCGATCGTAATAAACACGTTGCCCAATCCAAGAATAATATTGATCAAGGTGCCCACGCACAACAGCAACAACAACAACAAGAGCAACAGGACAGAGCCGAGCGCGCCTCGAACTCGTCTTATCAGAATACCCTTTTTACCAGGGTCGGTACCGACAACGGCTTCAGTGAAACGTGCTTTGCCTACGGCGAACTCTTCAGTAAACTATACAACTTCGGCGATAGCATCCCGTATCGTGAGTCAAGCCGCAAACCCGTTGACTGGGACAATATACCCAGCCGAAGAGTGCTCGAACAGCTTATACTCTCAATTAAACCAAGTCGCGAGCGGCCCGGCTCCGACTTTGAGTCCAATAACGACAACGGTGACGCAAACGGTCCAGGTTTCGAGCACGCCCCAGACTCTGGCGTCAATGGCTGGTATACAGCTAACAGGTGCAGACATGCAGTCCCACCAGGATATGAGTGGAGCAATGCCTACTGCTACAGTTGAAGAGATAGACGTTCCGGTGTTCATTGATGGTGAGTACTGTGTTTGTGTGTGTAATTTGTACCAGCACTCTCTCATTACTGTTCGAAAATCGAAATCGAAATTATTATCGTTATCGAAATCGAAACGAGTAGCCAATACGCAAGCATGGCCAAACAATCAGTTAGAGAAAGAGTCAGATAGCAGGCACCGAACTACGTCCGGCTGCCCAGCAGCGGTCCTCCTCTTTGGGCAGTCGGTCGCCGTTCTGCCCATGACATCGAGGTACATTACCACGTGATGAAGAAGCAGAAGATCACAGTGCAATGACCCATTGCGACCACACAGCAGTCAATAGAGTGAATGCTCCTTGCACAATACCAGATCGGATGTGGGTGGAGATCTCCTCTCGCTCACAACCCTTGTGGCTGCAAAGGGCGACATATAGTACCACATTTATTTCAGGCTTAGACTGCAACTAAATGTAAATAGGATCCAAAATTATTTTTGTCTCATATTTCAAGTTTAAGATAGAGATTTTTATGTTACAGGTCTAAATTTTTTATAATACAAACTAGTCACCACATCAAAATTTAATAACTAGAAGTTTTTATACTCGTTTATGAAGTGAGTATATTGGGTTTTTGCAATGTCCGTCATGCTGTCCCACAATTTAAATGCTGGAGCCATCCACGCCCACTAGAACATCCCTCAGCCATAAATATTGGCAGCAGGTCTGCAGATGACCTCCCCTACAAATCGAGACAAAATTTTTTGTTGAAGGCTACAAGCCGTTTTGATATATACATATAAACATATATATATATATCTGTCTGTCCGCGTGTATCAATCCAAACTAGTCTCTGAGTTCTCTCTAGTTCGTTTGTCTTAGTTCATCGTTTTGATCAATTAAATATACATCTAATGATGCCAGAAATTTCTACATCAGCGTCTTACAAAATTGTTTGGAAAAACAAATCAACCGCTCTGCAAAGCTACAAAAATCATGTCGATATTTTTATTTTTAGTAAAGTTTAAGGTACATTTAAAACATATTTATATTTTTCACATTAGCCGCCAAATTCTACTCCATGTACGACGAATATACTTACATATGTATTAGTTAGTCTGTGAGTTCGGATTGATACTACCCATACAGATGCACATGTTAACGCAAAAAGCTAGTTGAACTCGGCTGTTATTGCTCGCCCGTTAACTATGCACAAAATGTATATTCTGATGTGTAGACTTTGTACCGCTTTTTTTCGTTTCGAATCATATTCCCTTGCATGAATCATAAAAAGAAGAAGAAGCTATGAATTTTCAGACAAAGAAATGTAGCGGTAAATGTTACCAGTAGTTTCTTACAATATTTCCAATACATTGATATTGTTAGAACGCGTATCCGAATTTGTATATGTATTAAACTGCTTTCTTGTTAAATTTTTTTTCTTAACATTTTACACGGTTTGTTCTCAAGTTGTTATCAGTTGGCTTTACGCCTTCTGTTTCGCCTCTTTGTTTTTTTTTTACAATGAGTCATGCGAGTAGAGACTTTGGCAATTTTCTTTGCGATCAAATTTTTAGTCAATGTAAATTTAACTGCGCAGTTTGTAATTAATACATTGGTGCTAGCTAAGGAGTCTTTTTTGCGTAAATGTATATCTATTTTGTACAAAATATATAATATTTTAATGAGGCTTACCGTTCTGAAATTCTTTCTGTTATCAAAAACTTGAAATTCTTTCACATACATACATATGTATGTATGTAAATGCTTCGCATAATTTACTTTTGGTATGGAAATAATTAATATATATAGCTTAAACAAATCATTACGATTTTTATTAACAAGTATCTGATTTGTATCTATTGTCACGCCACTTTGGTATCTACGTACATATGTGTGTAATTATTTATTTGTATTAGTGTTTCTGGCCAGCTCAGCACGCGACAGCACTTTTAATTGGCTGCAAAACTACTCAATATTCCCTCAACCACCCTTTATCACCTTTGTTTTGTACCGTTTTAGAACTGATTCCATAAATGGGCATAAGATAGATTTTGAGGCGCTCTTTTTTAAGCGATATTGTTAATTTGTGTGCAATGCTTAAGGCATGACCTAAATTCACACTGCAAATATAAAGTTTGAAAATGTGCGGAAGTATACAAATACAATGTTTATACATAATATAAGTTGTATTTATGTCATGCACATTTATTTAACTGCATACATAAAATAAAACATACATAATGTAGTTAATATATTCATTAAAATCAACATTGGCGACAATGGCATTGATGTTACATTTTCAATCCATTCTCAATTTGTTGTGAAATTCGATTAGCATGATTTGCGAATATGTATGTGAGAGAGCACACGTGCGAGCGTGAGAGCGTAGCTCCAGATTTGCTCCACTTGTAGGAGTATTGAGTGCGATCTCTTTGGCGAAGAAAGACACTCAAGCCGTCTCGCTCTTTTCAAATAAAGCGAGACAGCTGTTTTTTGCCGGCCGGTTTCGCGCTCTCAGAGATACAAACACAAATACATGTATAGATAGAAATTTTTGCATCGCGTATACGCAGAGTGGTAATATTTAGGGGAAGAATATGTACATACATACATGCATACATGTATGCATACTTAATATAAACGCTTTTACATACTTATATGTACATCATTGCCTAGCTTTTGCTGCACGTTTTATTATATACTTTTTTTTTTATAAAATAAACCGCCTTAAGGGACTTTTAGTTTTGTTCCAAATGAAAGTCTCTTTAGTACATTGAAAAATTTAATGTACATACATACATAAATAAAAGGCAAATTCTTATTCATGATTTAGTTAAGATATTAAGTTTTTGCTCTGATGAAATTATAACTGCAAGTGTATTGGTGCATCAAACCCCCAAAACTACGCACACTTATAAATGATACGTTAGCAACACGGTTAACATAGGCCGATGGCCATGCCTCGAAACTATATGTAATTGTCCAAGAACGATTCCCTGTAAAAGATACGTGTGCCAGAGCGAGACAACAATATAAAATAACACTTGTCTCTCGCGCTGTCAGTTAGGGCAGGTTGCGCATTTGTGTTGGTATTGGTATGTGCTCTCTCGCGATCCCCATCGACACAGCGGCATAAAGAGCGCAGTGTTTGAACGACCAGTTCAGTTATCGTTGGCCGCTTGATACGAAAAGAACGTAGTTCGCAGCAGCCCGCAGAAAGCAGTTTTTAAGCCGTGCAATAGGTGAATATTTATCAAAAATATGTACATAAACTGACAAATATAAATTAATTTCTCGAAAATATACAAATTATTCTATGAGAGTTAGTTTATCTTTGTGGCAGAATAGTATATTTTATTTTGACAAACTTAACCAACTGCAACAAGTGTGCTTCTTTTTTATTTAAACTTTACATCTTTTAGCTGGTGCAGTTTGCAATTTGCAATTTGAAATTGGAAATGACAATATCTTTATGCTCCTTACCTATTTTATATATATTTATTTGCAGAAATTAACGACAGATTAATTGTTTTGTCCGAAAGTACGCAAACAATTTTTAACGAAATTAACGAAAGATTAATTGTTTTGTCCGAAATTACGCAAACATTTTTGTTTGGTAACTTTTTTTTGTTTTGTTTTTATCCCTTTTGGCAAATGCAACAACACTGAGTCGAGCAAACATGAACGATCATGTTCGTTTTGAATAAACGTCATGTGCGCAACTGGCAACGATTTCTCTCTCTCTCTCTCTCTCTCACTCCCTCTCTTTTGTTACTCCACCGGCTGATTGCCTTGCCATTTTAAAATTTGCGTATATGTTATAATATTTATTGTATAGATCGGCATTTGTTAAATTACAAAAAAAATTAGGTATATTTTTATTATGCCTTATTATTGCTGCTAGCAGTAATTTTTTTTTTTTTGTGAATGTATGAATGTAGTTTGCTTTTGTTTATTTTCCAATTTTTTCCCCTCGATGAATTTCACAACAAAGTTAAAGCAAGCGAGATAGCAAGTGAGCAACATAGGGTGTATAGCCAGTTGTCTCTGTCTTGTTTTGTACAGCCGCTTTAAGGTATGCAACATATTTTGTACTATTCCAAATAAGAAATCCAACTAAGCTATTCAAATGTTAAAAGAACATGGCATACTTTAATGAATGTGAAACAAATATAATGAAATGTGGTCATTGCAAAGGAGGCAACCAGTGAAATTATGAAAAGCTACTCGAATAACCAGAAACACACACCAACGTTCATACGCATTTGTAATGCACTTTGCAATTATTTAATTGGTATTAATAATAGATTTTATCTTTCGTAGAATACCTGCAAAATATTGACTCAACTTCGTCAACGAGCACCAGCATTGAAAGCGAGCAGATTGGACAAGAGATTTCTACTGAGACGGACGAATTTTACTTAGACTTTGATATAAACCTGTTTGCCGACGATCACATGGAACAAATGGAGAAAATGGATCTGTGCAATCGGGAGATAGATAGCAATTACAGCGACAACATTAACAGCGACTTAACAATGGACGAATTACAATTTTCAGAGGGCGAGGAGTCTATTGATATGGGTTCAATATGCAACGGCGTCAACATTAACGGCATCGGCGGAGATTTTGATCTTGACAATGCAATAATGACCAACGAGGATCCCATTTTTAGTAACTTCTCGCAGGGCTCTGTGTTAGGATCTAGCCAAACCAAATACATTAGCGAGCTACCCCATCTGGCTGATGAAAATAGCTTGGATAACTTCTATGCCTCCAGCCAGAATTCGTTGGGCTTCGGCCTCAGCCATCTGGATAATGTTACCGAAGATCCTTGTACCGCTTTGGCCGTGCACGACGTCGCTCCCACTGTAAGTGTGGGCGTCAAACGCTCGGCCTTGGCGGCGGCTGATTCGATGCCCCAGAAACGTAGTAAGCTCTTGATTAACATCAACAAATCATTGAGCAGCCAATCAGATGCCATCAATACACCTGAGATCATCGAACAGGTGCTCAACTTTTATCAAGTAAGTATCGTTATCATTTCATCTATATTACATGTAACTAATTGTCCCGTTTTGTTTTTGCAGTTCAATTCAGCTAACAACATCTCAACTCAAAATATGATTTATGAGGACCTCCGGAGCGTAGAAGAAAACACCGCATACACCACAATACCAGATTTCTCAGCGCCTAACACGCCCAATAGCAGCTATTCAATAAGCACCTCCCATTCCCACTCCCACTCACATCCAGCAACCTGCCAGACGGGCTTTGCAGGCTACCTCACCGCACCCGTGTCACCCGCCTTGTCCACTGCCAGCACATCGCAGTTCAGCGTCACAACATCGACGACCAACGGCAGCTCCAAGCGTAAACGCGGTCGTCCCGCCAAGGAGCACGCCGATGGTCCCGACATGAATCTAATGTCGCAAATGACTGAGGACGAGGCAAAGGCATACCGGGATCGTATTAAGAATAACGAAGCTAGCCGTGTTTCACGCCGAAAGACCAAGCAACGTGAGGCGGAGGAGATGCAAGAGGAGGAAGTCCTTCAAGCGGCAAACGAAGAACTCAGCGCTAAATTGGAGAGGCTGATGCGGTATTCAAAACGCTGCAAAGATTACCTTAAGCACAATCATCATAAGAACAGCACATTTGTCAAGTCCGAGCCGGAGCATTGAGATTTTCATAGCCATGCCATAGTCCAAACACGTACCTCTTAATTGTCGCATATTGCGATGCAGAGCTCCTTGTAAGATTAGTAATTAACATCCATTAAGTTAAGGTCGTTGTCGTTGAAGAAGCTGTCGCTGTAAAATGTGGTCACAAAAGCCACAAAAAACAAAAAAAAAAAAACGCGGACATTGTTTACTGTTCGCAAATTATTTAGTACCATCTAAGTGATTATGCACAATTTGAATCGTGCCCCATATAATGCGCACGATTTTAAAATTTTTTATATTCGTATTTTATTATGTTTTGAAATTGTCAGATTTTAACAGAATGTTTTATATACCTATGTTTTATATACTAATTGTAATCAACAACAAGCTCACATTAAGTCTACATAAAAATGAAGTAGCTATTAATTACAACTACGTATATCCTTTTATCATGAAAAAAAAAAACTAAAATTGTTACAACAAAAAAAAAACAAGAAAAAAATTTAAATATTGTTAATGACAATGCATAAATAAATATATATATTCCACATATATTTTAGAATTACATTTAAATAAAGTGCTTGTGCCCAAGCCCATAAAATCAAGTTTCCTTGTGCCCGTTTTTTTTTCAGAGTAGATGGGTCACCCCCAAATGGGACCGTTGAAGTTCTAGAGTTGCAACGAACAATTGTAATTTCAAGGCACTCTTTTTCTATATAAAAAATATGTAGAACGGATTTAAGACTTTTTGTGCGCCACATATAAACAAACAGCTGAAAACCGACTCCATAATTTGTTTATTGCACATGGAATTTAAAATAAACTTATTTAAAACAAATTTTACAGTTCCAATATAAAAGTTTCGAAAAGAAAAAATAATCCGTTGGTTGGGCCAACGACGAACAAACAATCAATGGAATCATTCGCCAAAGCGATTCCACTTTCGATTTATTTGAGATTCAGCCAATTTTAAGTGGCCGTGTGCAGCAATTACGTTGGGACAGTGCGTTTTGTTGGGTTGTTGCGTGCTTATAGTTAATTTGCAGTCAGGTCAGGTCATTGTGCAAATATTCGAACTAGCATCGCGCGTTGTCTGTTGGCAGTCCGTCACCGTTCTACGAGGAAGCCTCTTGGGAGTGCGTGTACTTAAGATAGCGTACTCCCTGGTAGGCCTGCGCCGAGGCGTTGGTTGCGTGGCAAGCGAAGAGCAGCCAATTGCGCGGCTGAACCTTGTAGGCGAAACGCATGAAGATGCACGAGTAGAGCGTCAGAGCTGTCGAAAAAACAGTAATTAATTTAATGAATGATTTGATAGAATTTCAAGTACCGTCCGATTTATGAGAGGACGGTTTAGCTGGCATGTGCGTCTGTATCTAGGAGCTTATCAGTGGACGAGCCCTGATTACGAATTATGCTACGGAAATTTTTACCAGCTGTTGATAAGAACAGTTTTTGCCAGCCACACGACTTACCAAATGTCATTCGACCGGAGATAAACTTTGGATGCTTGGAAGTATCTGCGATGGCTGCGATGGGAATGCCCCAATTGGCAAAAGGTCCCCAGAAGTGGGTGCTCATAAAGTAGTTCCGCCATTCCTTGGCACTCGAGGTGGACATTGAGCGACGCATCGACATTTTGCCTGTTGTTCCAATTAGACTGCTGCAAAAAGTAATTGAGAATAGCGTCCACCTTGAATATTTATAAGTATGTACGCAGTTCTAGATTTGGAAGCCCCAAGGTCTTACAGGTTGTTTTGATTGATGGTGCAGTTAATTTTGGTTTGAGCCAATATTTCAGTAAATGATTTGGAGCAATAAACTTATTGTTAAAGTGACACTGAAAATTTTTTTGTATGAGTTGTATTCAAAAGTTATGTAAATGTAATATATGAAGAAAGCAAAGCACGTAAAACCTGCACAAATCCCACAACTTTTTCGAACTAAAATAAACTAATAGTGCCGTATTAGTTTTTCAGTCATTTTTTAGGTAATTTTTAACATCGGTTGCCATCAATTCTTTCATCGACGTGGCAACGCTGTGTTTTGAGGTCGTTGTGACTTTTATTATACATGAATTAACATCATTTTAAAGACAAACCTACACAGAGAAACTATGAAACATTAAATAAATACTAAATTTGTTTATATTTTATTGTTCGTTATTATTATTTATAGTTTTAGATAGTAATGTACTTTTTTATACATCAGCTGTTAAAACCCGATTGCAACAAAGTGACCAGCGCACTACTACAAAAATAATTTTAAAAAAACCAAGCAAGAACGTTGCAGTCGGGTGTAACCGACAGCCCGAAACTCGTTCACATTTCACAATTAAAACATGTAGCCTAGCATTATACGAAAATGCCATCAAACAGAAACTCGCAATACTAAATTAAAAAAAAAGCTTTTTCGACCAAAAAAGTTGTGTATGGATCCGAGAGCTTTACATGTCAAAATTTTTGTCGATTTGGCATGATTTTTGACCAAAAATTTGACCACCTCAAAATCGGTTTAAAAGTTGTTTTTCATGCTTATTATGACAAATACAATCGATTAAAAACAGAAATTCGCAATTAATTGACCAAAAAATTCAAAAAAATTTTATTTTCAAAAATGAATATATTTTCAATGCAGAATCAATCTCTACGACAAATCATGACAAAAATGCCTTTAAACATGAAAATCGGTTCAGTTTTGACAAAGTTGTGGGAGTTTGGAAAATTGAGTCTTATACATATGCCAAAATGTGTCAATTTGTATCAGATAACACGGGTTCTCACAAGTATATATCCAAAATATCAATTCGCTAGCTCAATAGCGACGAAAAATATTGCGCTCAAGTCGGACATTGCACAAGCACAATATACTCTTTTCACTTCGTGAACGAGTATAAAAACCCGGCTAGCTGTTAAAAGCAAAATGTCCGTTTATTTAAAAACGGATTAATTTAATTATTTTATATACGTTTAGTACTTATATGAAAAACAAATTCTTAACAAATTTAGAAATCAGATATCTTATCATTATAAATACAAAAGACCGTTTCAGAGTTCAGCTTAAACTGCGAAGAAATTGAAAATAGATTTGGCGGTTAAAAATGTTAACATGTTTCTTTTACATATGTTTTAAATAAAGTTTCGATGTTGCATGAGCTTGTAAAGTTCTTCCGTTTGCAAAGTTGTTTGCAATTGTTTACATATTAGTCAATTATTGAAAGCATTTTCAGGTAAAAATTGCACTCGTCTTGGCTTATCACTGCACCAAGGTGACTATAAAAGGAGGCAGTGGTTCAACAGTCAGGCATCAGTTCAGTTAAAATGAAGCTTCAGTTTACAATCTGTTTGGTATTCTTGGCTGCTTGCTGTTTGACCAACGCCTACCATGGTGATGGCCAGCCGGGCTGCAAGACGCAGGAGGAGCTGAACATTGGCATCTTCCGCGACAACTGGGATGCAACGTCCTTCTGGAAGTGTGAGACTCTCAACGAGCCAGCCAGCAAGATGCGTTGTCCGGATGAGACGGGCTTTGTCGACAGCTTGAAGGACTGCGTTAGCTGGGATGACTGGACGTGGGAGAAGCCAGTTGCTCCACCCAGCGAGGTTGACGAGTGAACGAAAAACTTTATATTGAGCGAGCTAAACGTGACATTTAATTATTGTCTTTAAATGGAATATATATATTAAAACTGCGCTAGGCGGCTTTTTAACGCAACGAGAAAATTATGTATAAAATTCATGTCTGATTTGGGGGAACTTTAGTCGCGCGTGCGCAGGCCCCAGATGGAGGTGCGACGAGTGCCGACAGTCGGGCGTCCTACCGAACTATGTATAAACTTGTTGATGCCGATTTTGGGCATTTGCTTTTCCAGCACCTCCATGGCGGCGTCCGAAAGCATACCGAATATGTCCAGATAGGTGAGTGACGTCATTGTCTTAAGTTCTCTGCATCAAAAGGATAATAGATTTAGAATCGATTCTGGGTAGACAAAATTATAAGCTGAGCTTTCTTACATAAAGCTTGAGGCAGGAATAAGATAGCAACGCGACACCGACAAATACTCGAGACTGTTGAACTTCATGATTGCCGCAAGTGCTGCCGGCGTTAGACTGTTGCAGTCGGAAAGATCGAGTTCAAGCAGCTGGGAACAGCGTTTCTGCAGTGCGACAACATCTAAAAAGAAACAACATTCGTCTCAAATGGTTTTATATACGCGACTAACTAACGTGTATCGAAGAGCACGCGTCGGCAACCGGCTACGTTCAATCGGATGATATTCGACGGTATGTGGGTAACCAAAGCGGTGACAGCATCGGCGCTTAAATCAGTCCACGATATGTTCAGGCTGTTCAACTTGGTTAGCGACTCCATCATCTGGCGTACGCTGTTTGCGTTGAGGCCACTGGCCATGGACAGATTGAGTGTCTCCAGCGAACTATTCTGTGCTATCTCAAAGCAAATCTCATCATTGAGTTCTGCATGCTCCAGGCTAAGTTTCTTCAGTTGACGACAATGCGCTAATAGTGTGCGCAAAGAGATGAGCGAAATCGAGGCAAGACTCAGGTCCAAATATTGCAGACGTGAATGGAAGTCGACGGACGTTGGCCCGCATGTAAAGGCTGGATCTTGGATCTGGTGGAAATTAAGGGAATTCGGTTAGAAAGTTTAGAATTGTGTTATACGATTGTCTTACATCGGCTTGGGCTAGGCGCAATACGGGTACACCGCGTCGCACCACCTGTTCCAGGGCATTGGGACGCAGCGTGCGCAGTCCCAGATCCAGACGTGTCCACAGAGTCTCATCACGTGCACAACGATTGAAACGGCGACAAACAGTGCCTATGCGCAGCAACGCCTTCTTCGGTAGCCACCTAAAGATGTCTAGCAAAATCTCATCGGACAATTTGTGAAAGTAGTTGATACCGCTGCTAATGTGTGCACTCATTGAGGGCGTGCGATAGACAAAGAAGCTGTCCGTGGGCGACAGACGAGTTGTCAGTGTTTGCGGCAGCGGCGGCGGAGCTGTTGGTTTCCTTTGTCGCATCAACGCCTGCTTGCTGGTCGAGGGTAATAAACTTAAAGGCGTCTGATGCTGTTGCTGCTGCTGCAGTTGTTGCTCATTTTGATTATTGCATGTGACGGTGGCCAGGGGATTTCTGGTGCGCTTGCTCGGCGAATTGGAATTGCTGCCGCTTTCGGTGGTGCCCAGTGCGGTGCGCTTGGCCTGCGCCAGAGCGTGCAGTTTTTCGGCGGACTGCAGCAGCAAACGCTCCTGCGTCTCTTCGCAGCTCACCTCCACTATCGTATTGTCCAGCGTAGACGACGTGGAGTTGAGACTCATACGCGTCTGTTGGTGCGGCAAACGAGGCACATTGCTGCATTGTGGCGTCGTCTCGTTGGAATTCTCGTCGCTGGTGGTGCTCACCGCTAGGGCAATCGCTGACAGCGCTGACGAACTGCTCTCCTCGGAGTCCAACATGCCGATGCCCATCTCTTCGAATGCCTCAAAGGTAAGTACCGAGGGGGAGGAGGTGTGCTCGTACACTGATAGTGACGACGACGACGACGACGTTTTCGTCGCGGACACAGTGGCAGCGATGTTCTTACTTGTCGAGCGTTTTCTGTAATAAGTTGAGGGGCGGGCATTTATTGAAAAGTGCTCGGCTCGCAAGCAAAGGGGGCAGTTGCTTGGTCAGCACGGGTCAAGCACCTTTCTTCAATTGTGCTGGCCCCGTTTTTATTTGCCCGGCGTGTGACGTCACTGGAACAGTTCGCGCCTTTTGCTGACCTGCACGCGATTTGCAAGCTTGGCGTTTTTGGTTTTATGACTGCGGATATTTACCTGACTACTGGACACAGATTTTCAATGTTTTCGGCTCCCTTGTGCTTGCGGCTGCTCATATTTATTGAAGAATTTCTCTTTTTGTCACGCACAAATTACGCGCTATTTTTGTATGTGGCGTTGCCATATGCTGTTTCAGTATTATTTTTTGTAGCAGGGCTGCCAGATTTGTCAAAAGGTAAAAGCATTCGCCAACACTAGCAATGCACAGGGAAAACACAACAATTGTTAAAAAGTCAGGAAAAATCTTTGTATAACAAAACAAACTCAAAAAAAGGAAAAACCATTATAAATCTACAAAAAGGGAGATATTGCAAAAATTGGAAAAATAATACAAAGCGAAATATCGTGCTGCAAATGATACAAAGAGATATTTAGGAGGACGTCTGCGAAAACAACGATAAAGACAGCGTCTGCGTCCCTTTACCTGCCCGCAGAACCACTTTCGCAAGGTGAGTGAATTCTGTCGTTGTTGCACTTTCTTTGTTGTTGCGTATGCCTCATGACATCAAGAATCGAAAGGTTACATACGTACATACATAAATAGATGCTGTGACATCACAATTGGCTTCTGATTTGCTTATAGTTGCAATCCCAATCGCACGCAGATCCATCAAAATGAGCCTGCGCACGCGCGCCCTTGTATTCTCCACATTCTTTGGCAGTTGCCTAGCCATAGGACTGCTGCTAGCCGGCGTGACAACCAATCACTGGGTGCGCGCCTATCCACGACGCGGCAACTCATCGGAAGCCAAGGGTGAAGTCAACTTTGGCTTGTTCTATGGCAATCAGCAGTTGGATACTGGATTTGGAGTGCGCCCCAATCAGATTGATGGTGAGTCTCGTACAATCACTTAATTGTTTAATTGCTAATAAATACACCCCACAGTTTACACGTTTGTTCGCACCGAACACGGCGACACCAGCTTTTTGCTATGGCTGCTCACCACACTTGGCACTGGGCTCGGGCTGTTGGCGTGTGCCGTCGCGGCGATAGCTGCAGTGCTGAAGTCAGCGTCGGCAGCTAAGAAAGGCGGCACCATGGTGTTTCTGTTGGCCTCCAATGTGTCGGCGGCTTGTGCACAGGTGGTTGCCTTTTTGGCCTGGCTGGTGCAGTTTTATCAGTATCTCATTCACAATGTGCTCATTGCCGAGCACCAGCAACAGCATTGGTACAGTACCGGTCTGGCTTCTCTGGGCTATAGCTTTTACCTGGTTGTAATTTCCACAATTGTCGTCTTCATAAACATAACAATATTGCTCTATGCCAAACGACGTGAGGATCGTGATCGTCATCGTTTGGAGCCGCTAAGCAAGGACAAGAATCAGGCGGCGATAATGCTCTACTAGGCAAAAAGTCGCCGAAGGTATAATCCTAATGTAACCTCAAATATAAATGTTCGAATCAAACGATGCAGTCACGAGCACCACATTATCTCAGCGGCTCAATTGTTTGTGCCTTACTTAATGATGCCCTTTGCATGCCACAGTATAAATATCGAATATATATCTATTCTATATATCTATTGTATTTTCGTAGTCTGTAAGCCAACATATATGTACATATGTTATAGGCAAGAGCCCGATCAAGTCTGATACGCATTTTGCTTGCACAAAAAAACTTGATACAACTTATATACAAACTATTTACATATGTATTTTGAGTGTTGTATGCATTTTTAATGATTTTACTCGATTGAACTTTATATACTCATTTTATAAACACCTGCGCTGCTTTGTGCGCTGCTTTTTGTATAAATAAAAGAACAGTCATTGTTAAGATATATCTTATTCAAGATGTTTGTTTAATAATTGATGCGACCACCCCCGCGGAAAACGGAATTTTACGGTAGCACACGCTACGCCGCGGGGCAACTTCCGTGACGAAAAGACAAAACAACAGCAAAAAAAATCTCGTAGCAAACGTTATTTTTAAAAAGGAAAGCAATCCGTGTGGCAAGGCAATTTGATGAATTGCTCAATACATTTGACTTTTACCAAATGTCACAACAATTTCCTCATTGTAATTATAACGTTCCGGCTAATTGCTGGGCACAAACAGGACCACACCACGGGCATAAAAATCCAAGTGTCATCGCATGTTGCATTTTGCAAACAAATCAATTATCTTTTTTTTCCTCTTTCATTTTTTTTTTAAACTTGTGCTGTTCTTCTTTCCGTTTTTCTGAGGACCCCTGACTGATGGCTGTTTCCTTGCAAGGACATTTTCTGTGTGCGGCTTTGTTCTGCGCTGCGGCAACCACTTCCTAGTTCTATTCGATTTCATGCCCATAGGTTTCATGCCCAGGACTCGATCGAGCCAATTATGTCATCATTAGTTTTGATTAGTTTGCTGGCCTCATTACGATGGGAAACAACTCAGCACAAAGCCGTTTGTTTTCTGGATTTTGTGGCACTTCCGGCACCACCTACTGGTTTACCTTTTTGGGTTTGTTGACCAGCTGGGCGAAGTGTGTTGTTGTTGTTGTTTTGGTTGATTTTTGGTTTGATTTGAATGCAATTGCATAATAATGATGAACGTATCTTTAATTGAGGGTGAATCGGGTCCGAGAATTGTAAGTTTGTGTGAGACGACGAATATCTGTTGGTCCGACTCTTTGTGGCATATCTGTGCAAACAGATTATGGCTCACCTTGTGCCATGTGTGTGGAATAACCATATCTATCTATCTAGCTATCTCTATCCATACCCATACCCATACCCATACACATACCTATACCCACACCCACACTCATTGCGCAGAGTTGTGCAAGTCCCGGCGTTAGGATTACTTAACAAATTGCATACATTTGCAGCCTGGCGATAATGGAAAGATAGACGCTCATTAGCTGAGTTGGGTCGGCAGCGAGAGAGAGAGAGAGAGAGAGAGAGAGAGAGAGAGGGAGAGAGAGAGAGAGAGATTAGAGAGTGCAGACAATCGACTTATTGAGAGTGTTTATGGAGATAAACGCATCGTTTAGCGTGCGTCGGGACATACCCACTTTTCCGCCTAGGATTAGCCAAAGAGACTCTTGGAAAATACGATTGCAAATCGCCTGCTGATGGATGATAAGTAGCTGGAAATGTTGAGCAATGTCCTGACACTGAAGCGTGGCCTGTACAAATATAATTAGCGGGAAAGTCTCGTAATCGGAACGAGCACAAGATTTGTACACAAATAATGAATAGAAATACCAACATGCCAGCCACACACGTTGAGCTGTTGTTGGCTATCGTGTATTCGATACAAATCCAATTCTTTACACGAATTTGTCTCTACTTTCTTTTTTTATGGGCTAGTCTCCTTTCCCCTTCCCCTATCAGCATTGTGAAAGCATTTCCAGCAACCGCAAACATGCGAGCCAAAGAAAGCCAACAAGAGGGCCAGACAGGCTGTCTCCTATTCCCAATTCCAGCTATGCTGCTGGCCAATAAATTTCCCAATTAAATGGATCCTCTGACACTTTGTATAAAACGTCAGCTTCCACTACTGCCACTACCCCCTGCTAGTCCTTGTGTGTGTGTGTGTGTGTGTGTGTGTGTGCATAGGGGATGAGGGTTGTTCCTCGAGGGGTTGAAACACTTTGCTTGCTCGAGAACTGGCGCTGTGAAAGGTAGCAACCGCGTTTCTACGCTGTTATACCCATCCATACCGGGACTCCATTTTTTTTATTTTATTTTATGCACTGCTCTTTTTTTTCTTTCTGTGTTTTTTTTTGCACTGCCCATTCAGTTGCATTGCGAAATTATGGCCCGTATATTTCTCTATTAGTGCACAAAAGACATTTCAATTTCTCAGCCGGACGCGCTGTGTGGCCCAATCTAGAAAGTGGGAAGACATCGTTCTGGTCGTTGGTAGTTGGCAATTATCTAGTTGCGAAATTTGTGGACCACCCGATGACTTTTGTTTGGCCTTTTTGTGGTCATGAATGGCAGGAATAGGCTAGTGCCTCCTACGTGGCAATTGTTCCAAGACGTCGTTGGGTTATTGATAGCCAAACTACTTTCTTGTTAGGAAGTAACTTTGCTTGATATTGTTACGGACTACAATGCTGTCTTGTTTACTTTTATAGCAAGACAGTTATATTTCTCATTTCAATTCCGATTTCCGAGAAAAGATTGCGAGCGTAGTCTCTGAACATCTTTATAAGATGGGACTGTATAAAATTGCAAAAGAATGACTTCAACAACTATAATTTTGTTGTAATTAAAAAGCGTTAATGTTTAAGATTGTGAACATTTTAAGTCAATTTTGTTACGCTCAAAGTAATAAATTTGATCTCTTCATTATTTCTTATCAAATACTTATGCTAGATTTAAAATACAACTGTAAATGTTTTAGTTAAAAATAATGGCAATTCTACTATGACTATGAATTTAAGACATCATGAGTTTTTTTTTTTTATTTCCTAATCGAAGATGCAAACTGTTTCCTAAGGTTTATATTGGGATTGAGATTATTGGAATTATAAAAAATTAAACTAAAATAAACTATTAAAAGCGTTAACAGCTTCAAACAGTCAAAAGCGGTCTTAAAGTTATTTTTTAATTTGAAAATATCGATTTTACAATTTGTTAGGGGCCGAGTTAGCCTGTCTGAAATATTTAGGCCCGATTTTTAGAAGAGACATTAGAAAACTATCAAAATTTGATGGCAAATCATGTGGAAGTTAAAGCTCTACAGTTAAAAAATATATAAATTATTGCTGGTTTGCTAACCAGCACCCAGTGGGCGTATCCAAAAAATATTAGCACCTTATCTGACGTGGGTATACACGAATATATATTTAAATTTATAATAATAAATTGTGTTCATACGGTCGGCAGGACAGACAGTGCACGAACTCAATATATAAGATCATCTGCGCGGTGTCAAGATTAAATACTCTTGCAGGTATATATCACTATATGCCCCATATTAAATAGCAGCCTCACATTGGTGTTTTTTTGTACATACGTAAGTTACGAATTTAGTTAAGATATCTTGGGAAAAAGAGTTCTTTTTATATCCGACCGCAGCTACGTGGTCGTTTGCTTTTTATATTGTATTAATTGATTACTAAATTGATTATACTTAATTATAATTTGCTTTCATATATACTTCATATTTTGCTTTGTTCGAATTGGAGTGCTTTGAAATAGTTATATCCCTGCACTAGACTTCAAAGGATTGTAATTCAAAAAATTTGAAATAAATTTATTACCGGCTACGGTTTTCTTCTCCTCACGTACATATATGTACATATCTATATGTCCAAGCTGGATCTCATAACTCAACACTTGTCAATGTGATTGACATAAACACATAGTTTATATTTATGTACATGGGGAATAAAAGTCATTTCCCACACTTTAGAATAAAAAAAAAATATAAAAAATAAGAAATATCTACAAATAGTCTTATTAATTGCCAGCAATTATAGTACAATAGTTGGCAAACATCGATGTCGATATTGACGACATCAATTCGAAATGCTGACGAAAAGCATATCATCTTGAGAAATGGGTGTTTGAACTTGTTGCCGTTTGTTGTTGGTTTTGGCCAAGTGCTCAAAATGTGTTGTCGCTGTGTCTGCTGCAAGCAGATTTATAGAAATCAATGGGACGCATTATTAGTTAGATCATTGTGCCACTTGTGCAGCGACGACGTCGCACTGTCTGGCAGAAAATCTTCTCAGGGACTGACCAGGTTGCACAGGTAGATGTAGATTCGGGGACCTGCACGCCTCTATCAAGCGACCGTATTGCCATTGTCTGCTTGTCCGTAAAAAGGTTGAGAGGCAGTGCCCACCGGTCTGCTACGGTTAACAAAATTGCAGCTATTGTCCGCACGTAGAAGTCACATTGATATTATATATATGTATATATATCTGTGTGTGTAATAAATTTCAACATTTTGTCAGAGCAGACTTTGTGTCTGTCGCACTTAGTTGCTCAGGTGGGCCACTCATTGTCCTTATGAATGACGCAAGCTGTCGTGTGAGTAATGGCAAGGATACGTGAACAATTGCAATAGATTCTGCCTGGCTGGGAACCTGTGAGAAAACTGTGTGAAACACTCGTTGCTTGGTCTCAAATCCGTCAACTTTGATATAGTATAAATAAAAGTACGTACAATAAATGGATTGGTTCTGGCTGAAAGATTAAGATTTGCTCTCCAAAGGTTTGACTTGGCCTAAATTAATGGTTTTTTTCTTCGTTTTCTTTTGCTAATTTTGTGAATGAAATTTCGCAGATTTGCCAGAAAATGACTTGTGAATTTTAACCCTTTGATGAGAATGCATCAAATGTGCCGACAAATGCAAACTGCAGGATTCGCTTTGATTTCGCCGGCATGATATAGACAATTTACCAAAATGGCCAGTCATTAATAACGCAAAATGGCCGTAAAATTACAAATAACCAAATCGTATATATATTCATATTTGTAATGTGTTGGTGCTATGCAAATAGATATATCTAAAATGATTAAATATTTTTATTATATTTGATTTTGCTTTCAAAATCAACAAATATATATCTTTTGGTTTCCCGCTTGCCAAACCGTAAAAAACCAAGTAAAAATATCAATTAATTCATGTTTTTTTTCGTATCTTTTATGTAGTGGGTTTTTCTGTGTAAACATAAATGGTATATATATAATACAGCTCTGAATATTTAACTAGATATTTAAATGTAAATCGTATATTGCTAGTAACCGCATTCAGCATATATAAAATGTGAAAAATATTCTTATATCGAAATGTAGAATGTCTCTTAAAAACTCTTAATCGCTTAGCATATGAGAAAGGATCACTTAAGGATTTATTTACACATGTGTGGGGTTTTTTTCGACGCTTCTACCTCACGTCACGTAGTGGAAGTGTAAATATTCATTTAAAAAATAAATAGCTCAATATTTGCATATATCGTCATGGATAACTATCGCCTTAAAGATTGTTAGCTTAGATTGGTGCTGAGGTAGTTTTCTTTTTGTGTGCGCCAGTTTGCGCCAGGTACGCCTGAGGTAGATAGAGTATTGGCCGGCATTGAATTGCTTGTTACTGTTGTTGTTATTGTTGTTGGGCTTGTTGCGTTTTTAAAGCGTGCAAGCGCTTCACAGATCGCTGGAGCTGCAGCTGTTAGCTGTGCTCAACTGTTCAGTAGCCATACAGATATGGATACATGGGCATGAAGATGGCCGGTCCCAGCTGGCGTTCTTGCGGCATGTGCGTCTTCATGTGCTTCTTGAGGTGATCGCGACGGCCAAACTTCTTGCCACAGGCGCTGCACGGATACGGACGCAGTCCGGAATGGATGCGCTTGTGCCGCGTCAGCTCCTCGTTGCGTGTGAAGGTCTTGCCGCAGGTCTCCACGTCGCATTTGAAGGGTCGCTCACCTAAAAAAAGAACCACCAGTTAGCCAGGCTAGTCAAAGATCTCCAGCTGGTGTGTGTAACTTACCGGTGTGGATGCGGATGTGTCCCTTAAGCTGGCCATTGTTGGAGAAGGCCACGTCGCAGTGCGGGCATTTGAATTTCTTTGGCCGCTGCTTGCGTGCGTTCAGCGCCTTCAGCTGTGCATCCTCGGCCATCACACGAGCGTACTCCTGCTCCATCAGGCCCAATGTGAACGGATCCATGCCAAAGGCAGCAGCCGCCGGAGTGCTGGCAGCGGCGGCAGCAGCTGCTGCTGCGGCATAGTACAGATCGCTGGCGGGCATGAACGGAGCTGGTTGTGGCGACAACTGTTGTGGCGCCACCGCTGACACAGCTGGAAACGCTGGCTGCTGTGTGGCATCCAGCAGCGGTGTCGAAGTGCGCGTGTAGCTGCTGTTGAGTCCATCCTCATAGCTGGATTTGCTGCAGCTACTGCTGCTGCTGCTGCTGCTCGAGGAAGAGGAGGAGGACTCGCGGTCGCTGTCCTGGCCATAGCAGCAACTGCTGCTGCTGCTGCTGGGCAGCTCCGTTTTGATGGTCACTGTTTCGGGCTCATGTTATGTTAATTGTCGACATTCTCGTTATTTGATTCGTTTTTTTTTTATATATATATGTAGAAAAATCACTGCTTTAATTTTGGGCGGAGGAACACTTGACGTGCAATTGCGTTGCCGGAGCTCTGTGCGTGCGTTACAAGATCTCAACTCGAACTGAACTCTCCCGTTCGAGTGGCGCACAATTTAAAGAGATTTTTGTTCATTGAACGCTAAGGTCCTTACCAGAAGGCCTACCTAGCGGTCTACCTACGCACGCACACACAGACACACATACGCACGAGAGCATCCGTCGCCTGCTTCATTCATTGATTTGCTGCCTATCTGTCTGTGTGAGCGAGAGGCACGCTTCAGGGTTGTTTTTCGCACCGCACAACAATGGCCGCTCACGCAGACTCAAATACACAGATACTCACGCACACACACACACACACATACAGGCGCACACGTAGGCAGGCAGGCTTGTATATAATGTACTCTTGTGTAGTTTTCATGCCAGCAAATCTAATCGCCTCTCGAAATGGCAGCTTCCTTGACTTTCGCTTTTAATGTGTATATTCCCAGCACTGCGCTACTATTTATTAAGTATATATGAAACGAAGTATCTATCTTTTTTTTCTCTCTGGTTCAACTCCCGACGGGGTGGAAGTTTAAGCGAAGCATTCATGATTATGAATTTTACGCTTACCTACCGACAAACCCCCTTATACGCAATTTGATAAAAGTTGTTGTCTCTGAGGCGCAAACTGGGCTGGGCTCTCTGCCCCCCCTCCGCCCTGTCGAACAAAGCTGAGCTGTAACTTGGTTATCTGTGGGCACTAGCTGGGTTGATTCGGGCGGCGGCAATTTATTATTGAATTAAGTGCTTCTTTCTGGGGGTTGGTCGCGTCTTCAGCATTTTGTGGCAACTTTTATGCTTTAAATATGCAAAATGTGTATCGGGTGTTGTGTGCGTTTATATACACATACATATATAATATGAGTATATGAGCGTATACTGAGATTTGTAAACGGAGCAAATTGTGGCTTCAATATATTCACAGCACATTCTTTGGAGTTTGAGTTAAGGTTTGAGCATGTAAAATGGTACAGTTGCTTTAAGTTAATCGTTGGGATGCTCCGGGGGATGACATGGATATATATTGTTGGGCACTTTACGGGCGCTGGAAGGCGTTTGCGCCAAGTCGAATGGAGATAAACAGAATTAGATAACTGGTGTTGGCTAGAATAATGTTTTGGTATAGTTTTCAATTTGATTTATACAAAAGATAACCAAATATTGGTACTGGCTAACACACAATGTGCAGCTTAAACGGATGAGAAACATGTAAACTAATCGTATTTAAAATTTTTTTATAGCGAAAATCTAGTGAAGTCAAACTTAACAAAAAAATTATAATTTTAAAAGGTAATTCAATTATATAATTTTAAACAAAACTGATTTGCCATAATTGTTGGTTGAAGCAAAAGTCGCACTATGTATTTTTAAATCGATATATGATAAGAAAAGCTTTGAAATCAACGCAAGAAAAAATTGAATTGTTTAAAATATAATTTACCCGATAAGATATGTAAATAATTATCATACATATGAATATAGATATATACATATTTATACATATATATTTTATCAATATTTTGTTAAAGTTTACCAAGGATTAAAGTAAAATAAAATTAATAAAAATGTGTATATATATTTATTACATGTCTAACAATGTATGAAAATAAAAACAAATATATTTATATTATTATATTATTTATAATTATTAGTAAGTAAATATAGTCATTTAAACGTATGTCTTTCGGCAATTTCTAAGTTTATTTTATTATTATTATTTTTATTTTATTTTATTTTTTAATAGGTAAATACGAAATACGCACATACACAAAGAATATATTGTGAATATTAACGAATATTAACGTGTAACGAAAATTATTTGTTTTTTTTTAACTATTTTTATTATAAACAATTATGCATTTAAAATGACTTTAGGTCGGAGTTTTATTAATTTATAAACAATTTAAAAAGTAGAGTTTATTACAAAGAATCATTAGATTTCGATGTTGTCATTAATCGATGGTTGTGTTCTATCCGCGGTTCTTATGAAATGTGGCTTCATTGGTAAAAATGCGGATACTTGTCCCACATAAGCCTACCGCTGCGTCATTAGAAACAAAAGGGAAATCATTAGGATTAAGTGCAACTGCTTTGTTCTCGCAACGCTAATGAATGCAACGGGTGCATTTTGGCCGGGCTGTCCTGGGTTGCGTCGGGTTAGGTAGGGTTTTAGGGCTGTGTGCGTAGGTGGTTTTAGGACCGGCAATAAAATTACAATGCGCCACACAGATTCATTCACGACCGAGATCGGACTCATTCATAAATATGCGCTCTCTGCCAGGATCTGTCAGGTAGTTTTTTATAGGTGGGCTGCCGGGCGCGGCAAGTCCATAGAAATCTACAAGCTTATTTGTGTAGGCTGGCAGTTAGGCCAGCAGCCGCCTTGGATGGGCATCGGGCTTGGGACTTTCCCGCATGTTTGTCAAATAACGAACGCGGGATTTTCCACGCATTCGGAACGGATTCGAATTCGGCGTCTGCGTCGGCGTCGACGTCGGCGTCATAAAGTAGCACCTACCTAAAACAATGCAATGCTCATAAATAACTGGAGAAGATGTAATAAAATAATTAAATATCGCACATTTTTCAGCCAGTTCATGTTTCATTCATGGAATATGTCTGTGCGACGGTTTCCTGTCTATACCTGAACATAATTAGAGCAAACAATAAGGATATGGCGTCATATTCATACTTTGATTAATGAGGAAATTTCACGAGCTCGCATCAGCTCACGTATTGCAGCAACATATGGGAGAGGCGCTAGGCGCCTCATTAGATGGCGACATTGTGGTCAAAGGGAAAACACATCCTAACCAAACTACAACTAATGCATCTAATGCGAACGTGCTTATCGACCCGTTCCGTTAAACACAGATAAGCCTAGCACAGCTCTAGCCCTGACGCCGATGGATCGCGCGTTTTTCTCAAGATTAGTTTGGTAATCACAGTCCTCGCTCAGATCAGGATACATCCGGCTCTGTTGGATTAAGTACAAGAACTGTGCTTTCGAGCCAGTATTGATCATTTCAAGTAATGGACTAGGTGTGATCGTTATAGATCAATTATAATCGGGATTAACGTATGATTAGAGAGCGATCAATATATTTATGTTAGATTAGGGGGGTTTATATTTTGCCAAGCCACACAGAGCCACAGTGCCAGATGGTATATAAAATGCTAGTACTATTGTATTCGATGAGGCCTAAATTATGTATTCATATTTGATAAGCTATAATTATTACGTGTTATCTTTAATATAAAAAAATGTTATATTTTTTTACTTGTATAAAATATCAAATCTACACACGCTACTACACAAAAAAATGTTAATTAAATATACCCTATACGCATTGAAGTGTGCTTAATGGGAATTTTAAACATAACAAAATCTTTGAGCTTATATAGTAAAATTCAGTCATATTATACACTGAAAAAATTATTTTCAAATGCTTATTTACCGCATATAAAGGCTACAAATGCGATAAGTTTACAGTAAGTAGAAAAATGCATAATGAAGAATTCATTATGTAAAGTTATAATTATTAAGTGATATCTTTAATATAAAAATGCTATATTTTTTACTTTTATAAATATCAAATCTACACGCTATTACACAAAAAAAAAGTTAATTACATATACCCTGTACGCATTGAAGTGTGCTTAATGGGAATTTTAAATATAACAAAATCTTTGAGCTTATATAGTAAAATTCAGTCAAATTGTACACAGAATAAGTTAGTTTTCAAATATAAAGTCTACAAATGCGATAAGTTTACAGTAAGTAGAAAAATGTATAATGCAGAATTCATTTTGTAAACTTGTAATTATTAAGTGTTATCTTTAATATAAAAAAAATTCTATATTTTTTTACTTGTATAAATATCAAATCTACACACGCTACTACACAAAAAATGTTAATTAAATATACCCTGTACGCATTGAAGTGTGCTTAATGGGAATTTTAAACATAACAAAATACAGTCAAATTATACACAGAATAAGTTAGTTTTCAAATGCATATTTACTGCAGGCGCTCATATCGCAAAAGCTAAAAATGCGATAAGTTTACAGTAAGTAGAAAGGTTGTGAAATTTTTAAGAGGTATCTAATATTAATTCATTTAATCGTCTATTGTTGTTTTTTACTCTCGGTTGCCCCACCCACTTCGTTGGAAAGACAGTCAAGTTCACTGTCACAATATCAGCTTTATTTATAGATGTGTGTGTTATTTTTCGCGTGAGCTTTCTGTGCTTTGTTTGTCCGCAAACATATGCGTGCTTCACATACACATGTTATATCAATTTATGAAATGTTCAAGTAATTTCGTCATTTTCATTGCTGGAAGCCAAAGCTCAGAACAAAAGCTCTCGTCCAATAAAGCGTAGCACTTGATTCGTGCATGTGTGTGGGACTCAATTAGTTAATTTCTGTACGCTCCGATCGCTACGTTCATTAGTTTTTATTTGATATCTGACCAGTTTGGACGCATAAATTGCTGATCTTTCAACATGCTAGTAGAATTCTTGGCGATTGTTGTTGTCGCCTTGCTGTTGGCCTATCGCTGGGCCACAGCCAACTATAACTTCTTCAAGGATCGAGGAATAGAGCATCATAAACCATATCCCTTTGTAGGTAGCATGATCGATATGATGCTGCGTAGAAAATCAATGTTTGATCTGGTCGTCGAATTGTACAACAAAGGCGATGGCAAGTAAGTATCTTGCTCAGTTGTACTAGTTAAAAAACTGGTTACTGCGCATTACTATACTGAAATATGTAGTTGACAACAAGCAAAATAATTATATCGTTAGGTATAGGATATGTATATATGCAGTTAAATATATTTATGAAGAAATGTACAAATGTATATACATTTTAAAGCACTTGGAATGGGTGCGGCTGCTGTAATCGAGTTAATTGCGCTTGTATTCCAAGAGCGTCTTTATAGAATTCATTATTCAATATCCAATCTCGTGTGTAAAAGTTGCTTTATAGCTCACAACAAGCTTGATTGTAAATGTCTGATACTTTTTTTTTTATCAATAAATTACAGAATTTACTAATATTATTAATATATAATCTAATCCACCCAGTTGTCAGATATCTTATCTCTTTGTTATGAACCTTTTACCGTCTAGTTTCAAAATGATTTATATTATAAATATTTCTAATAATTATAATATAAAAATAAAAAAAAATATCTGGTTAATTCTGTTAATATTTAATCTCATGATAACAATTTCTTTTTTGTCATAAATCACAACCCAGTTTACAAAATATCTTTATTATAGAAACTCAGGTATCCAAATTTCTTATCCATAGCTGAGTGCAAACAAACTTATATACATACATATACATACATACATATATATACATATACAACGTTCTTACTGATATATTTTGTGAAATCTCCTAAGATTGTTTTTGCCTCGTTTATGATAAAAACCTTATATGCGAGTAAAAACAAATGATAATTTGCTTTAAAAATGTATATATTCTTTTTATACATATTACTTATATATGTTTTAGTAAAGTTTGAGTATGAGCACGATAACACTTGTTGAGTTAAAAATTGGGCGCTTTTTAGGCGCACTTATCGGTCAGTGTCACCTGCAACTGATAGAAATTATTTTTATAGGGTCTATGGAATTTTTGAACAACGCACACCGCTGCTAATGATACGCGATCCGGAGCTGATCAAGCAGATCACAATTAAGGATTTCGATCATTTTATCAATCATCGCAATTTGTTTGGCATTGACGATGAGAGTGCCCATAACATGGACAATCTGTTTGGCAGCTCCTTGTTCTCAATGCGTGATTCACGTTGGAAGGACATGCGCAGCACGCTGAGTCCTGCCTTTACGGGTAGTAAAATGCGCCAAATGTTTCAACTGATGGATGTGGTGGCCAAGGAGGCAGTCGACTGCATCATTCGCGATGAAGTGCCGAAGACGGGAATTGAGCTGGACATGAAGGACTACTGCACACGATTCACCAACGATGTTATCGCCTCAACGGCATTTGGCTTGCAGGTGAACTCGTTCAAGGAACGGGAGAATACATTCTATAAGATGGGCAAGAAGTTGACCAAATTTACGGCATGGATGAACATAAAATTTATGCTCTTCATGATGGAGAGGCGGATTTTTAAGGTGGGCATTAAATTGCTGACTGGGCATCCCCAGCTTAATAATTACTCTAATTTTCTTGCAGCTGCTAAAACTGTCGCTGTTCGATAAAAAAAGTACGGAGTACTTTGTGCGCCTGGTGTTGGACGCCATGAAGTATCGCCAGGAACACAAGATTGTGCGTCCAGATATGATCAACATGCTAATGGAGGCGAACGGCATGATTCAAGCGGATAAACCGAAGACGGGCACAGTTCGTGATTGGAGCGATCGCGATATAGTTGCTCAATGCTTTGTCTTCTTCTTTGCGGGCTTTGAGACATCGGCGGTGCTCGGTTGCTTCACTGCGCACGAGCTTATGGAAAACGAGGATGTGCAGGACAGACTGTACGAGGAGGTGTCGCAGGTTAACAGTGATCTGGACGGCGGCCAGCTGACATACGAGGCACTTGTCGGCATGAAGTATATGGATCAGGTGGTATCGGAGGTGCTGCGCAAGTGGCCGGCGGCAATTGCTATTGATCGTGAATGCAACAAGGACATTACCTATGTGGTTGATGGTAAGAACGTTGAGATCAAGAAGGGAGAAGCCGTTTGGCTGCCCACTTGCGGCTTTCATCGTGATCCCAAATACTTTGAAAACCCCACCAAGTTTGATCCAGAGCGTTTCAGCGATGAGAACAAGGATAAAATTGTTCCCTTCACATACTTTCCCTTTGGCATGGGCCAGCGCAATTGCATTGGTAAGTCCGGAGATCTCCGGCAGACTTACATACAATTATTATAACTAAATACCTTTTTTTAGGTTCTCGATTTGCACTACTTGAGGCCAAGGCTGTTATCTACTATTTGCTGCGCGAGTTCCGTATTGCTCCAGCCAAAAAGAGCAGCATTCCGTTGGTGCTCGCATCCAGCGGCTTTCAATTGGCGCCCAAAGAAGGTTTTTGGCTTAAGCTCATTCCGCGTAATTAAATCAATTAAATTGCGATTTTATTTAAATGTTAAAGCGTTTTACATGTTTATTAAAATAAGTATGTATTTTATATTGTTTGATTAATAGAATGTCGTTAAAAATAATAATAATAATAAGTGGTAAAGAGTTCGAAACATTTTTACCAGCTGTTGCATCCATATTTGTTTTATAAATTTATTCTCTAAATTTTGCAGATTTAGCTTAAGAAAAAGTCAGAACATTTATGCAGGCAATGCTGAAGATTTGGCTTCCCTTCCACACTGTTCATCCAGATAAAACATACAACATAGAACTTCTCTATTTTATATAATTATAGCTGTCCGATGCTGGCATTATAAATTTATAAAATAATAAATAGTTTACAATCTAAAAGACTGGATTGCAAGAAAAAGCCAGAGAGACAGACAATCTATATTCACTTAGAATATTATTAATACATACACTTTACAGGGCGGGAAAAATCTTCTTTAATTATTAATACGATTTTGTCCCAATAAAGACTAAACTAAAGTGAAAATGAGTATATTGCTTTCTTACTTGCTTCTTAAAGTTTTTAATTCAAAATAAATAATACTAAAATACAAAAAACAAGATCTGCGAAATTATACAAGTCTGTAGCGTTTACTGCGGGTAATTGGATAATATTTTTATTAATTATAGTATATAAGAGGATACAGATATAAACTATCAACCTAAATATAAAATAGCACTGGCTGATATGGCGTTCGTCAATGATAGATACAAAAGTATGTTCATAATCTAGCCTGAAATTCCAAAATAAAATGCCAAATAATCTACATAGGACTGCGTTAATTTAAGTGTTGGATTAAATTATTTAAATGATTTTTATTTTTTATAACTTTAGTTTATATAATTATTTATAAAATAAAAATACAAATATATTTATTATATAGTTTGAAAATATTATTTACTACCACAGACTTTTGGTAAGGTTTGTTGATTTTAGCTAATTACGATGTATTTGTGTATGATGTATTTATACATTATATTTTTACAAAAATGTATAAAACACTATAATTTATTTTAGCATAAATTATATATATGTAGTCAAAACAAAAACTGGAATTATAGCTGGTTTTGCTTTCTATGATAGCCTGAAGCACAAAATTTCGAAAAGCAAATATTGTGGGACGCAGGAAAATTAATTATTGAAATACGAAGCCCCCCGCCTGGTATTGGATGATGAGGCGACAAGAGGCGCTTGGCGGGGCGTTGCAAAAGCAGCTGGATGCTTCGATGAGCTGGGTGTGAATGGCGGCTGGGAGGGGCGGTGTCCTCAACGGAAAACCGCACTTTAACGCGAGGACATAAATCAAATTAGTTTTTCAAGCGAATGCACTCGACTAATTCGGGCAGCGAACGCGCCAAGGTGCGGCGCGGATGTTGCTCACTTTGGTACTACGCAGGACGCAGGACACACAATGGTCCTGCTGCCCTATCCCAGTTAACAAAGGGATACTACAACCCAAGACAAAAAGACACACACACACACTCATACACTCGCACAGCATACACTATACACAGATATCGATTAATGTTTATCCCGTGACACAACGCCACAAAAACCGCGGCGTCCGTTGGTCCATTAAAGGGCACACAAAGAGCAACCAACCCCAGCCCCTGGCCCTGGCCAGCGAACGTTCCTTGGACAATGGCTGGCGACAGCCAACACACGCGCGTTTAAGTCGCATCCACTTCAACTGTGATCAATGCTGCTTAGTTTTCCCACTAAAACGAGCGTCGCTTGGCGCACGCTCCTCGCTCCTTTTGGGGCATGCCACAGGCGGCCAGCAGCTGTGCGCTCTCTCTCGCTCGCACGCTTGCACTCGCGTGTGTGTGTCTGTCTGTGTGTGTGTGTCTGCGTGTGTCAGCTGCCCTGTAAGCAATGGCGTTTGTGTTCGCCCCGCCTACCGCGCGCGTTTTGTGCGCGTTTTTTGTCGTCGTCGTTCAGATTTCTGGGTCCAGCTTAGGGCAAAAACATTTCCAAAGTCAAAACAGTTGTGAAAATCGTTGTTAACAATTTCAATTTCGTTACAGTTGCAATCGTTGAAAATGCACTTAACCTCAAATCCAATAATCCGCTTGTAATGCAGTTCATTCAAATGCTCTTCGACTACCGCTGGCCAGTGGCCAGTGATCGGATCTTTTCTGTGCACGTCCTGCAGCGTTTTTCAATTTGAATACCCATGCGGGTAAGCGTGTGTGTGTGTTTGTGTGTGTGTAAAGTGTTGACCTCGTCGGGTAATCGTTCTATTATTAATGGACATTTGCCTTCGAACAATGTCACAGTGGTATATCGAACTATTGGCTACCGTTAGATTAAATTTACCTGCCCTGGATTAGTGGGATTTCTCTTTCGGGCTTACAACACTTTTCAGGACATACCACATGCAAAGCAAAGCAACCGGGCCAGCTATAATCAATATAACTATTTAATAGTAATATTATGAATGAATTTCGATATGCCAATATAAAATCCGTTTAAAAATTTGAAACATTTTACCAAAGACAATATAAATACTATATTTACTATTATATTATAATTATATTTGTATTGTCTTTGACTTTACTATATATTGCAAAGCTCTATATAAACACAAGAGTTTGGCTTGGTTAACTAATTGAATGATTGATCATCAGAAATATCTAGTTACATTTTATAATGGAAATTAAAGATTTGAAGAGATTTTTGTATAATATTTCTAAAATATGTCTCGAAAATATTTGGAAAGTTTTATAGTGGTAATCAGTAACTAGAACCCGGTCAATATTATGCACTATATTTTATAAAATCTCTAAAATGTTAAGTAAACAAATAAAAAATAAATAATAAAAAAATGTTTGTATGTTCTACATTATATTGGCCTCAATTTGGAATGATGTAAAGATAACGTAAATTATTATTTAACTGTAAATAAACTATATGGTTTTTCTCATTTTACTTTTATTTTTATAAATTATTTTATATATATAATATATATGAGTTGGTTTCCTGTTGGAGCCTGTGAACAACTTTCTTCAATTTGCCATGTGACACGCTTTACGGATTATGACAGATTTACAAGGCGAAATCGTCTTAGGATTCGTAAGATTTGTGCAAGCGAGCGCAAATAATACGTAAAAATCTATAACAATTGTCGGTAGCGGCACGTTCCCTATGGCCAGAAGCCTACCCATTGACCGGCCGTGCCCTGATCCGCCTAGTCCGAGCAGCGGCACTGTCTCCCGTTTGGTTTCCTGTCGTGAAATGAGGCACAAGCATAAGTGGCTTGGCCAACACCAAAGTCAAATGCAAATTGAAATGTACGAAAACGGGACAAAGGCTGGTCGTAGTTCGGTAGAATGCGCACAATGCTACCGAGGATTGCCGATGCCGATGCTAGCAAAAGCCTTTTCACACATATCAATGGTGTGCGGCAGGACTTTGTTGGCCCTTCAATAGCAAGGATGCAAAGACCTGTGAAAGGCAACGGTAGGAGATTGCAAGATTGGCCAAAAACTGAACGGACGGTGACTCCTATGGTGCAATTATGATGGAAAGGTGCTAATAATAACCGATAAATTCATGTTTACCTAACAGCCGAGGGTTCTGGTCAGCTGTCAAGTGTTTGTTGTGTGATGAATAAATGAATGAGTGAATGGCATGAATGATGAACTGCATTTGAAGTGCCCTGGAACTCCGTATATAGATAGTAGGTGTCGGACATAGGTATACCTATATCTATGCTGCCCATGGGCACTGAGGGCACTGCAATTGTTACAATTCCAAAATATTGCGGGAGAAAATTGCAATGGCTTTGATTGATCGGCGAAATGTTCCGCTCGTGCGATTTTCTATAACAAAAATACGCATCAAAATTCCACAAAAAAAATGTATTATTTTTTATCAAAAAAAAAGAAAGAATATGTAGTAATAATAATGAGTACATGCCAATTGATTGATTGATGAGCACTATACGATGATGCTTGAAGGAATAACTTGGTCCACAGCTGATCCAAATACATATCTTAAATCTGTAAATATGTATTTGTGTGTGTTGGTGAAATGACGCTCGATCTCATCTCGAACTGTAGTATCTCTGTGCTTATATAAAATGTTGAGAAACCGCAAAAACTACTATAAATTGACATCATAAATTAAAATTACTTCCACCCTTCTTCACATAGGCGCTCCACCAGGCCAAACCCAGTCACAGCCCTCGTTTCGGCATTGGGTTTTCGGAGGGTTGGCCCTCTGGGGTTGGTGCGTGAAAAACCCAAAAGCCAAAGGCCCAAAACACAAACGTCAAGCGGCTGAAAAAAAGGGGCGAGCACGCAGCCATCAACACGATTATTTCGCATAAAATAAATTGATTCCTGTTAAAAGTCAAGCATGTCCTTTGAAGCCAGAAAAGGAACTGTACACACACACACACACACACACACACACACACACACACACACACACAGACTGAGACAAACCGAAAACAGCGCTTGAAAAATGTCGAAATTTGTCCACAATAAGTTCTTTATTGAGTCGCCATAGACAAAGGATTACAGCCACCGCCAGCGATATAAACCACGGCCAAGCCAAACCACTCGACCCAGCGAAGCAACAAACAATGAAACAATAGCCAAAAAGACAGGGAAAACTGTGCCACGTCTTCGCCTTGAATTGCGCCAGGCAACCGCATCTGTAGCGGGGCAGTCCTGACACCTTTGCCTTGACACCTTCCCTCGGTGCGTTTTGTCCTGCCATCTATTCAATTCAATAGAAAGTGGCATATAAATAATGATGAGCGAGCCAATTTTGGGCAGTTGCGTCAAGAGTGAAGTCGACTTGCTCTATTGTCTTTCCGGCCGTCTTTGTGTGCCGCAGACAACCGGGCAACGTGGCTCTAACAATCCTGAACGTCATGTCCTTAAATGCGGTCGCCAAGGTGGCTGGTTGGTCCTCGACCCAGCGCAGACGCTTAGTCGCCGCTCAAATTGAGCGTATGAAATTGATTAGGTAACGCATTTTAGTTACAATATTTGTATTTAGTTTATAAGCTAATTTGAAATTCGGTCGCCCATTAACAAAGTGGCGTGCGTGAAGCATGTGCGATGCCACCTACTGAGACGAAGGCTTCATTGAGAATATCCAAAAAGGATCAGAACCGCTTACAAGGGTGTCCACGCAATTTAGATATGCTGGCTGATAAAATAGTTCGATTGGGTTCATGAGATTGGCTAAGGGGAAGGTTACATTTAAGGTATGCTTTACCCTAAACGTCGCGCAATTCAATAATGAATTCGAAAATCTCGGTTAATGTTATTTAGATTTTATAATAAACTATTTTATTTAATTAAAACTATAATATAATTATAATACAAGTTTATGTCTTGAATTTATAATATCTTTGAGTTAACGATTTTTGGAGTATGTTTTGTATTTATATTATTATATTCAAAGTAATCAAGTCAACTTTAACATATATGTTATTTAATTTTATTTAGGGTGATACGAATAAATAAATAATATTAATAATTCGAATATAATTGAAAAAAATTATATGTTACCTCTAAAATTTTGCAAGAAATAGCATAAGATAAAATTGTTGGTAGTGTTATTATTTTAAATACAAACGTTGAGTCTTATGAGTTATGGCTGCTTAAGTTAATATTAAGTACATACTAAAAATTGCACAAAAAAAATTTATTTTATTTATGCGTTTTTAAGCGTTAGTTGCTCATGATAAAATTTATGAAATGCTTATACTGCTTTTATAAATCCTGCATGGTCAATAGGCTATAAGGAGAATTGATTTAAAGCCTTCTTATATAACAAATTACGACGTCTTTTCGGTATTTTCCCATAGCCCTCTACGATGAATTCACAATTGCTGCCAATTCACAATAGAAAACTAAGCCGCTCATTTACACTTGTGATTCGTGAATCAAAGTCATAATTCCACTTTACTGAACTGTCAATTCAAAGAGTCGCAGCCGCTGCAATTCTCGAGAATTTCAGTAACTTTTGCACCTTCCACTCGCCTGGCTACCAGTCTTTATGGAACAGTGGCCGATCTGCGATTGAGCCATATATAACTGGAACCTGTTACAATGAATGGCAGGCAAGCGTCATATCTCTGAGTCCATTATTAATTAGTAGAATTGTCTATTTTGGAAGGTGTCAACAGGTAAATTCGTCATTGTGTTGGCGATTTTATTTTATATACGACGAGTGTCCTGCTTTGTTTTTGCAAGGCAACTGGGGCGGCGAGATCTGAGAGTGCGGCATGTAGCAATGTCACGTTGCACATCAGAGGTGCCGGCCACAATGTAAAGGATAATGTGGCAAAATCCGGACAATTGATGTCCTTTGCGGGCACTTCAAATGCTGCGACACCGACTGAGACATCGACGCAGACGTTTGTTTGTTGTTTGCACAGGCAACACTTGACGTTGCGGCCAGGGAAGGGCGCATATAAATATTAATCAAACAAATATAAATGCCCCGCGGGCCATTGTTGGTCTCTAATGCAATTTTTCAACTGGCTTCAAGTGAGCCAAGGGATCTCCGTAGTACTTTAATCAATTTCAATCAGCTTTTGCAGGTGACTCCATAAGCTGCGCATAGATGGCGCTGCGTTGGCCAGACACGCGCACGCACACTCAAGCACTTCCTAAATGCCACACTTTCACATTTCCTGCTGCCACTCGTGAATCGTGAGTCGTGTCTGGCCCCTCGGCTGTGGTGAGTTCGGCGTCGGCTCTGTGACATTTTGTACACTGACAAAAGTATCTTTTGGAATTGAAAGCAATGAACTTCAATTCGAAACAAAACTAAATTACTTTTTTTAAAAAGTGTTTCAAATGGTGAACAACTAAAAAAAAATTATTGACACCTAATTCTCTTTTTATACGATAGATATTTTCCCAAAAAAATCGGTTAAAAAGATATTGGGTAATGAAAAAGTAGATTGGTTCCAGACTTAAAAAATAAATTTAAAAGTACAATAAACAATATAAAGAAATTCCTGTTAGAGTTCTATTTAGTTATTATTTTTTTTTTGATGTTTCAGAAATTCAGTAATATAATAAAAGTAAAATTAGTATACATATAACATTTAATTAACTGCACTATCAGTGCCAACACTAAAATTATTGTGTTTTTGAAATTGTGAAATTATTTCTATGTTATTATCTCTATATTTCCATTGTGGATAATTCAGTAGTTTTGTATTTGATAAATTAAAAAGTTATGCAAAGTTAAAACGTATAGCTTGTTCTATGAAAAAGCATAAAAGCAAATTGTGAATATTTTAAATCGTATTATAATAAATCAATTCGTATGAAAAAAAAAAAATAAAAACGAGATTCATGTAACATTTTTAAATATAAACATTAAAATTCAAAATACAATTATTTACTCTTAGTAAGAATTTTGAATTTGGTTGAATAAAAGTTTTCTTTCAGTGTAGCTGCCGTACAAAAATACGGAGCAGACTTTGCGACGTTGGCGCTGTCGTTAGTTTGCGTTAAACCGTCTCGCAGGGCGAAAGCAAAGCTTTGCTTGCTCGTGCGCGTTTTAAATCACATACACCACCCACTCATACACACACACAACACACTCCGTGACATCCAAGCCACACACACACACACGCGGAAATTTTGCATGGTGCTCGATTAATATTAATTGCAGTGAAATATTATTAATTAAATGAGTTCATATAAATGCTGGCAACGAAAATGAAACACAAGTAATGCGAGAGCTGGCACTCCGTGTAGGCCAAAATAACGTCTTAGCCAACATCGTCGCATGTTTTCCAATGCAACGGTTTTCTTCTGTATCTGTTTTCCGCAACACCCACATTGCAAGCTGCCAATAACTAACTAAACGTGCGCGTGAATTTTCTAAAAAGTTGATTATTTAATTCAATTTACAGTTAAAAGTGTTTATCTGAACGTTAAGGCAACTGCAAAAATGGTAACTATACCAAGAAGTGATTATGAAATTCCTACGCTGCATGTGTATGAGTGCGTGTGCTTGAATGTGTGTGTGTGTGTGTGTGTATGTGGGTGTGAAAGTAAACTTAACGGCAAATACCTTGTGCAAATTGTTTACAATATCAAGTACATGTCAATTGCATTTTTACCACAGCCTTCAATTGTCTGTCATTTGGCAGGAAACACAAAGGCAGCCAACAACACTTTTGCTTTTCATTTCCATTTTCATTTTCTTTTTAATTTTCCTGTTTCTGGGTTTGGGGGGCTATCTATTGTTTTGAGCCGTTAAGAAAAATATGATGTAAGCCTGAACGCCCAACGGCAACAACAATGCCAGCAGCCTCGTCGCGGCTGTCTGCCTCCGTCTACATCTGTATTTAGTTAGCAGAGCCATTTATTTTTATAAGATGTTGTTGCAGCATCCACGCCAGCTATAACTGTAACTGTAACTGGAACTAACACATCCCTCCCTCCATTTGCAACGTTAGCCAACCGCGCGTATGAGTAAAAAGCTTGACTAGCAACGGTGGGAGGTGGGCGGGCGGGAGGGGGGGAGGTTTCGGCCTGCAAATCGATATTGTGCGGCATGACCGAGTGGCCCACAAGGCGCTGCGTGTTCTGCCTGTGGAGCTGGCCACCCCACTACCACCACCACCGCACTCATAGTGTGGTGGCTTTGTTAGCCAGTCAGCCAAGCAGCCAAGCAGCCAGGCAGCCAGGCAGCCAGCCAGACGCCGCTGCTGTCGTAGACGCCGACGTCGCTGCTCCTTTTTATGCTCTCACCCCGGCAGTTGATTTTCGAGCTCGTCTTTTGTGGTGAAAACTTTCATTTGCTCTCTGGCACTCGGCGCCTCTGCCATTTGCGTCAAATTTGCGCTGTTATCAAACCAGCAACAGCAAACAACGGCAACAACAACAACAACAACAACGGCAACAACAGCAACAACATCAGTTGTCAATAGCTAACAAATGGCTGTAATGCCACACAATTTTATTCAAAGACATTTATTGTTGTTGTCGCTTATGTAGTTTGTGTCACGATTTGCGCATTTTGTCAAGAGAGTTGAAGGAAAGCACATGATGTCATATGTACGAGTATATCCATATATATATATATATATATATAGATATGTGTGTGTGTGTGTGCTTATTGAATGGCGCCTTGGAAAGTATGCAGCAGTTGTTGCCAGTGCAAACTGTTTTTTTTTTTTGCTTTCTTCAGCGTCTGCTTTTGCGTTTGTTTACCCGTCGCTTATCGGTTTGCAAAATGCCACAGATTCTAATGACGAATACATTAAATATGCATAGTACATATATACATGCATATTTGTGCGTTTAATTGCCTGGGTAAACAAATCGAAGTGTGTGTTGCCAGCTTCGAGTAGCCACAGCTGATTTGGCTATAAGTTCTTCAAAGTAAAATGAGATAATATCTACTATTTGTGTAGAGCTCATGCTTATTCAGATAGCTTAAGCATTTGTCATGGCTCATAGATAATAGGTTAGTTTAAGCCCAGTCATGTATTTGTTAGCGATTGACACTTATTGCGAACTAGCAGCTCGTTTCCAAACAAAAACCAACAGCTGATACGACAATATTAGATTTCATGCCAGCTAAACTAGCTGCAATATAAGGCAATACAATAAGGTCTCGAATTGTTGGACCCGTAAAAGCCGGCTAACTCAACAACAGCAGTCGTTGCACTTATTATTATTTGCCAGCTGCCTTCCACCCAGGCTGTGGCCCAGACCCAGCTCAGGTCTGGTATGTATCCAATTACAAGCCAGTCAGCTGCCAGTAGCTGCTAGCAAAACCAACTTGAAGCAGACGCAGTGGCAATAAACTTAACAAGCTTGCCACGAGCATAACATAGCAGTAAACATATGTACACACAAAATGATATAGTAGTATACTTAATACTACTGTACAAGCCCCTTTAAAAACACCCAGCACACAAGGCTTAAATGACACTGGGTGTATACAGTGGGTGTCATCAAAAGTCGTTCATAAAATAATAACGGGTTAAAGCAGTTCCAAACGATCTCAGTTATTATAGTTATCTTGGAAATATAAATTTTTGTAAGGAAGTTGGCGGATCGACAGTTTTTTGCTTGATATTTAGAGGTTCGGCTCTAAATTACATTTTCAATTCATGTGTTGTTAAGTTACTAAAATAATAAAATAAAAAAATAAAAGAAAATAAAATTTAGAGGAGGTCATCAGTAAATGCCAAATCTGTTGACTCTTGCTCTACAATTGTAGAGATATGGATTTGTTTTTGTATTGCCAAATGGACAAATCTTATTACTATATATGTCGCGGGCATACACGAGTATATATTACGAATTCCAAACAAAAACTTGCATTGATGTGAACAGATCTGCAGTAAGACGCACATTGCACAATCCCAATTTGCAATTTTCACCTTGTGAGCGATTTAAATTTAGTTTAAACAGGTCGTCTATTTTAGTATAATTGGCTTCACTAATATCTTAAATTTGTCATATTGTCAATTGATCGGGTAATCGGCATGTTAAGAATGCTTTAACTGCATCTGAAATTGTAAAAAGACTGTAAATATAACATAACTTAAATTATAATTCAAAGACATATTTTTAAAAAATTGAAATTATATTATAAACATTATTTATTTACATGTTAAAAAGATAAATATTTAATCATAAATAACATATTAATGTTGCGCTCTTTTGGGAGTTTACTTTACAAATATATTGCTTTTTATTTAATCATTTTTTCAGTCATGAATAAGATTTAATATATAATAAAATAGGTGATAATTATTATTATTATTTTTTTTATTCTATAAATACTATTTGTATTATTGTTAATTTTAGTATTATATTATTGTTATATTTATATACATTTATTTATTATATTTGAATACTTATGTAAAAAGATAGAATTTTAAAAACCGATTGATAGCATAAAAAGTGGTTTTAATAGTTTAATTTAAAATTGTAATAATAAAGTGATGCCAATTTGTTCTTTTTTTTTACACAAATGCTGATTCCAAAGTATCTCATAGTCGTGCCATCTGCAGCGCAGCATGTTTAATTCTTGTTTACTTAGCATTTAGTACATACATAAGTCTTCGTACGTGCGTGTGTGTGCGTGTGTGCCTGATTGTGTGTGCCTACTTAAAACCTTATCAGAGAAGACGCCTGCAGGCGTTGTGAGGTCTATGTGGAGCACATAAGCCGCATAGTCTTTGCAGTTTTCTCTTTGGCACGCTTTGTGTGCCTTGGGCGGGCGGGCGTTTAAGCCCAGTTAACAACGACAATAGGAAGAGCAATTGTAAATGTATATCTAATGCATTTGCCTAACACCTTCTATTTAGATCGTACGCCACCGATCCCGCCGCGCGCGCATGTGGAACATGGGCCTGCTATTCATGATCTACTATTGTGTGAGCATCTATTCGGCCAGGGGCGACAACAAGCCGGATATTCCGCTTGACGTGGGCAGCCTGCCCGAAGCGGCCGATGCTGATATTCCGACTGACATCGAGATCACGTCACCGAATCCTTTCCTGACCAGTGAGGTGAGAAGCAGTTGCTCCACAGAAGCTGATCTTACAACTTATCCGCATTACTTTCGCTAGATGAGCGATGCATTGCCGGAGACAACGATGGCTACGCACGTGCACAACGCGGTGCCCACTTGGCGACCGAGGCGGGAGAATTGCACGCCTCCGGCTATCGAGCAGTTTCCACAGCCATTGATGAACAAGTGGGCGCGACGGCATGGTGGACTCGTTTTGCACATTATCGTGGCCATCTATACGTTCTTTGGCCTGGCCATTGTGTGTGACGAGTACTTTGTGGCGAGTCTGGACAGGCTGTGCGAGGGTGAGAGCTCGATGAACAAATATCGATTCGTACGATTTCAATTAAACTAAATCTTTTGCAGAGCTCAAGCTGTCACCGGATGTGGCGGGCGCCACTTTTATGGCCGCCGGCAGCTCAGCTCCCGAGCTGGCCACCGTAGTGATTGGTGTGTTCTTTGCCAAGGACGACATTGGCATTAGTGGTGTCATCGGCTCTGCGGTGTTCAACATCATGTTTGTCATCTCGGTGTGTGCTCTCTGCTCCGGCACCGTTTGCCAGCTGAACTGGTGGCCACTCGTGCGTGATTGCTTCTTCTACTGCGTGTCCATATTGGTCATGCTGATAATCATCTTTAATGACGTCATCTCTTGCGTAAGTAAAACAGCAAAGAACTCACTGATAAAGATTAAATACCACATCAGATGTGCGATTTATTCCAATAAACTTAATATAGATAAATACATTACCGTTCATTTGATTTTCTTCTGGGATTTGATATAATCTAGTAGTAGTTGGTCATATTGTATCTTAAGATTTTGAGTAGTTATTTGGTTACTTTGGTCAAACTATGTTTAAAAACAAAAATATTTTTCACATCAAATTCGTTTCTTTCGATTTTTACTTTATGCATAATTGCTGATAATTGAATTTTCTATATATTATATGTGTTTTTGTATAAAATAATGGTAGTGTAAACATTGGAAACATGTATCTATAAACAAGTAAATTCGAAAAATTAATAAATAGTTATACTGTTCCAACATTTATGAGTAAATATAAAAAATAGCAGTTTTAATACGTATATTTTTATAATAAATTTTATATTTTTATTCAAGATATAATTTTTGTATAGAAAGAGGATCTGGCATATTAAGTATAATGAGTATTTCGACCATTAAACTCTACTTAACGTTTTAAGGTTTTCCTTCAACTTAAACACATTTCCTTCAGCATTATTTGATTTTCCATATGAATGTTTTATAATTGAATTATTTCGCTTCTGCAGGCCGAGTCCGTGGTGATGCTGTTGTGCTATGTGTGCTACTGCATTGCCTTGCATTTCAATACGCAGCTGGAACGTTGGGCATTGGGTTTGAATCTGCCATTTAAGCTGCCCAGCAAGGAGGAGCAGTCGGCATTGGTCACCTATAAGAATGTGCCCGAGAGCTCCTACACGCAGGGCACACAGCAAAAGGAGACCGAGACGAGTCCTCAGCAGCAGCAACAACATCAACCATCGACACAGGGCGACTATCAGAGCTACAACGATCCCAATGCCAGCTGGGATCCGAATGCTGCTTGGGGCGAAGAGAGTCAGAATCAGCCGCAGCCAACGGCTATCAGTGCTAGAGCCAGTCAACCGCCGGTCGACGATTGGGGCATGAGCCAGTTTAGCATGGGACAAGGCCAGGAGAATATGGCCTACCATGCCGATCAGCCGGAATCTGTGGTTACGGGCGAAGCGGCTGCTGCCGCTGCAGCTGCAGGTGCGCCGGCCAAAGCTCAAGTTGTGGCCGCACCAACTGGCGTCGAATACTACAAGTCGACCGATAAGCAACGTGAGCCACGCCCCGATCCATTGGTGCGACCCACGGAGGGCGGCCTGCCAGCACTGGTTGCCTGGTATGTGGTCTATCCGATCCACTATCTGTGCAAGAAGACAATGCCGGATTGCCGTCTGGCGCAGTATCGCAACTGGTATCCGTTTACGTTTCTGCTCTCGATGATTTGGATCTCATTTTACTCATACTTTATGGTCTGGATGATAACGGTGATTGGTTCCACATTGGCCATACCAGACACTGTGATGGGCCTGACGTTCGTAGCTGCTGGCGTTTCTGTGCCGGATGCCCTAAGCTCAATAGCCGTTATCAAAGAGGGCTACGGCGACATGGCCGTTTCGAATGCAATTGGCTCAAATGTCTTTGATATACTAGTGTGCTTAGGTCTTCCATGGTTCATACAAACGGCCATTATAAAGCCCGGCTCGCATGTCAATGTCATATCCAAGGGTATGTATGCCATCGATATATCTCTACTATAGTGCCTGTTATTGTCGTCGTATTGCTATTCAATTTTGTGGTCTTTGTGGTATGCCTGGCATGTGTCTTGACTGCTCTAGCCAATTAACTAATAAACTGGTGTTTACAGTAGTTTCATTTAGACTTATTTATTAATCATTCGAGTGCTCTGCTTATAGGTCTGGCATATTCCACGCTCTCGCTCTTCTCCACCGTTGTCTTCTTAATAATCTCGACGCATTTGAATGGCTGGAAATTGGACAAACGTTTGGGCATTATACTAATGCTCTGGTATCTGTTCTTCATAACGCTAGCGTCACTCTATGAGCTGAATGTCTTTGGTTACATGAATCCACCAGAATGTCCCAGTGAGTACCACATGGTGGATTATTTGATGCAATGCTTAACTCTTGCTCCTTGCAGGCACGTTCTAAACAACTGAATATGATCATATTACATAGCAGACGCACTTAGATTTGCATCAGCAGCACCAATAACGAGTACCATCTACATATATATAAGTACATATACACACACCTAAAGTCATCCCAAATGTTATTCATGCAGTAAATAGCCGCATCATTAGAAGCAACAGCAGGAACATTGGTATATATACATAATTTAATGGTTACTTGATGCTCGTTTTACATGGACTTTTACATGCACCAAAAAAAAAAAAAAAGAAACAAGAACATGAATAATGCATATATATATATCTACGATATATTCAAATAATACATACATATGTATATGTATTTGGGCAAGAGACACAAAGCCATCTCCATATACAACAAATATAAGCATATAGCACTGTAGATAGGGAGAATTGTATATTATTAAGTACAAGTATAAAAAAAAACAGCAAAATCAACGATATTTGTTGCCACGGTTTTATGGAACAAACCCTAACTAATAGAAAAGGAACAACGCAAACTTTTAGACACGAAAACAGCCATGCAATGTTTAAAATTATTTTAAAGTAGGTATTGATTTTTACGTCAATCAAAAATCTTATTGTTAAAATGTTAGTTTTTTGGTCAGATTTTTTTTTTATATTTTCGGTTTCAACAGCTTTTACCGATTTTCCGAAATTTGGAAGAACTTCTCAACTTAGTTAAACAAGTAAGTACATATGGTAATAATGAATATAACAAAGCCAATTAATGAGATCAACGAATTTTGTTTAATTTATTATAGTATGCATTGACTGTGTACCCTGTACCTATAACAAATTGTTATACAGTCAATATAAGCATGTCCGTTTGTCTGTACTGTAAAAATATCGAATAAACTCCAATAACAGACATGGTTAAAAAAATTTGATCTTATTGATCATTATATTTTTAAACCGTTAAGTAATATATAAAAAAGTACTTATATGTTTCATTCAACGGACGTATTAAATTTTAAAGAAACATGGTACAGGGGTTTTTCTAGTCGAGCAATCTTGACTAGTACATTCATAGTTGTTATTTTGTTATTAGACAAGCACATATATACATACATACATACATAAATATGTACTTATACATTAGCCTGAAACAGTCAAAAATATATAAATAGAGAAAAGAACAAAAACTAAACGTAATATTTATGTAGATATTTTTTAACGCATTTAAGCAAATGTTAGAATATTTTTTACAGTTATACATATTTATAAAATTTAACAATAAACGTCCTGAGTTTCGCCGCATACGACCACAACAAAAAAAAAAAAACAAAAAAAAAAACACAAACTAACAATAAAATAAAAATAAAAAATAAAACAGTAATCACATAAAAGTGTATTGAACAATTACAAATATTTAACTTAATAGCAATTAATGGCGTCAATTTTTTACTGTAAATATATAAATTCTATATGTATACAAAATTATAAATTCTAATAATGTAAATTTATAGTCAATTTTTGGTGCAAATTACCTACATACGCATATTTATATACACATTTGTGGAATTTTTACCAATATAGTTAATCATATGGTTTTAAGTTCTTAATTTTGTTCTAAAAAGTTTTATAAATATCAAAGCATAAAGATTATAAACAAGAAGTAACACAAAATAAATCAAAAGTAACATAAAAGTTAACCAAAAAAACGCACTCATTAAAACGAGATTATATCTTTTAGATTCATGTGTATAAATTTGTAAAATAATATAATTTTAAACATAATACTGCCGTTCAACAGCACAAGATCAAACAATATAAAACACTTTTGTCCATGTTGCCAATCTTCAGTATCGTTTTCAGTATCGTTCACTTGAATAATATTGATAATATTTTTCTAAATATTCAAATATTCAAAAATTGCATTTTGGATTTTCCACTCGTACATTTGAAAGCTGATTAAAAGTTCAGCATGCTCTTCTTTTTTTGTAAGAGTTGGTTAGATAAAAGCAAAATTTGATTACTTGTTAGCTGTTTAACGGCGGTGCATTTAATGGTATTTAACCATAAACAAAACATGTTAGTAATGTTGAAGAGTTTTTTGTTATCTTTTAATGATTTGAGCACTTAGGGTTTATTTGCAACAAACAATCAAAAACGATTTACTTGGTTCCAGGCCCAGTTAAGGCGTTATTGGTTAAACACTTAGGTTTATGCTTTAGTAGTATTGTTAAAACACTTAAAAGAAGTGGCAGTTGTATTATTCCCAGGTACTGGTAGACACTGAATCAGTATGATAATTTAGCTGCAAGCAAAGTGTAAGACAAACATAATATACATACATACTATTTATTTAGCATAAAGCATAACAGATACAGAACAAACTTACATAGTGAGCAATGCACTGCTATAAAAATTGGACGCGCTCAAAAGATATGAAGTTACATGTATACCTACAAATACATAAACATATTTATACGAAACATAAAGAAACATACAAAATATATATAAATATACATGCATACATATACCATAGATACTATAGTGTATGCACTTATTAATATATATATATACACTTACGACACTGAGAGCGCTTAGTTGGCTAAATTTGTTGAAGGTGCCGAAACGAAATCCAAGTAACTGATTTCCACTGATTTTCAAAAAGAAACAAAAAACAACTTCCTTAAAAACTAATTGAATACTATAAAAATAATAAGTCAAAACAATAAATGTACGAACAATCGCCTATTGTAAACTCCCACATACATATATATGTTATACCTGTTGTATGCAACATACCTTTTCCTAACAAATACAAACATTCATACATACATACATAAATACATACATACATACATACATACATACATACATACATATATGATGCTCCTATAGGCATTTCTCAAGTACAATGTTCTTCCCCACTCAATGAAATATGCCAGTTACAAATATACATAGTTGTAATGCAAATATTAGTTACACTGCAAACAGATATACATACATATATACAAGCATACATACATATACTAAATAGCGCGTGCATGTTGGCCACGTAAAGCAAAATGTTAGTCGTTTCGAGTGTTTCAAGTAAATAGAGCTAAAGGCTAGTTGACGTATTTGATATAGACGCAATTCCCAGAATGGTACCAAATGCAGAAATTAACATACATACTTGTATAGATAGCTATTATATGATACATCAAAACATGCATACCACATACAATCCAAGAACTAACCTTTAATTGTTGTCGAAAACCGTTAAGTGTTTCAATTAACTATTTCAATTAGCTGTTCAATTCAAATTTACCAAAAAAGTTGAAACGTTGTGAACGTAAAAATACTAACCAAAGTTATGAAGTGTTTTATTCATTTTATTTAAGAAATATCTTCAACTAAATCAAATGAAATCAAATATATATTTCGCGTTTCTTTGACTGTAAAAGTATCTTATGCAAATATTGTAACTACTAACCTACGTACTATATTAACGATGTATGCATATAAATAGTTATACATAATTATATTGGAGAGACATAAGTTTGCTTAGAATGCAAACACACACCCACACACACACACACACACACACACATACACACACGCTGACATATACCTATACACATGATTAAAGCATATACATATATAGTATATATGTACAAATATACATACCTACAAAAGTGTACAATAAATGTCATCTATGCTATTAATTATAAATACATACTTGTATTTACATCTATCATTTGTGTTAACTATGACTATAATTGTTTGCAAACATTAAGAGATACTTTAAATATGCAAAATATTTATTTATATTGCAAATATATAATAACAAAAAATGAATTAAATAAACAAAATCGAATAATTACACTTATTTGTGAAAAAAGAAACATAATACCTATTGCTAATATACACAACTGTTGATGTTATGTTTAGTCTATTAATGGATTTCAAAAATAAATGAATATACACACGCAATTTATACAGAGTCTGTTTAAAAACTATCATAACAATATATCGATTATATTGAGTTTATTACTCTTAATATCTAATTTTATGATTTGTTTGGCAACTTGCAATTTTATTACAGATTAATAGAATAGTTAATTATGAATTCATAAAGTAAAAAAATAAGGGCAACGCCTAAAAGTCACAGTAAGTAGATACACACATTTATGTGTATATATTAAAATATTCCTTTTCTATAGAAATTAATACTGTCTCAAACAAATTTCGGCAGCTATGCAAATTATAAGAAAATATCTATCTGGATCTACTCTTACAACAAGCGACAAAATACAGATTTGAAGGTGATATGTAAGTCAACTAAAAATTCATTGAAATGTTTGGTAAGGGTATAACAGGCTGTAGTAAAAGCTTACAAAGCGTACAAGCCTAGCTGTTAATAATTTGCGCAGAGCAAAAAGCTCTCTCTTCAATGTCGTTTAACACAGCGTCGCAAGGTAAACACGCATTGAGTAATAAATATATTACTCAATGGTAAACACGAAAGCAAAAGTAAGAAAGAGGAGAGAGATAGAAGAGAAAGTATTGTAGGCATACCGAGTGGTATATACGCTTTCAAAATTTACAAAAAGCTGCTATATATCTACATATATCGACTGATTGATTATAACTAATTAATAAGTAAATTAGACCATTAATGCTAAAAGAAAGATACTTTTATATGCTAATGCAGTCAACATTTTAATGGAATTAATCATTATTTAAGATAAATTATACAACTATATGTTGTATAATTAATATATTTTTTTGTTTAAAAAAAATCAATTGAATATTATACGCACTCTGATTCAGTTAAATTCATGCTGCAAACAGCACGTCACACTGATCATACCCTTGACAAAAGAGTGTAAAAGCTTTCTGGAGCTGTAGCTGATTGAGGCCAGCCGGGGCAGCAGCATTGGAGCTCTTGCTGCTCGATTCAGTCGAAAGTTCACTGCCAAAGTGCTAGGAACTGGGACGCTGCGACGTGCGTGAGTGTCTATGTGTAGGTGCTGTCTGCGTGAAATACTAAAGAGCCGTAATACTCAAAAACACTCTCGCACGCTCACAAGCATACATTTGCCGTGTGTAAGTGTCAGTGTCGCAACCTGTTCAACAGTTTATGTGTCTGGAACATAATGTGCATTTGCGCTGAGCTCAGCTGGGCGCCCGGCACACGCCGATAAGAATTATGGATTTTTCAATAACACTCGTATTTGAATGATACCCATTTGGCAATGTTATGCAATGCAGTAAACAATATCTTTGGTTTTTAAATACATAATCGAACTGTTTCGCAGACAAGAACTTTTAGGTATACACACATCTAGAGACATATGTACATATATGTAAAATACAAATACTTATGCATGTATTTGCTTGTTTACTGCGCCAGAATCTGAAACTTGTTTGCTGGCGATTATCGTACAGTAGTTGGGTCATTGCGGCCATTGATAAGCGCCTGGGGCAGCAACTGGTCCTAAATTAGATTACAAAAAATGTTTTTTAAAATACAGTTTTAAATTTTTGTAGTCAAGAGCTTAATGCTAACTAATGTAACCTCGAAAATATTTTAAATATTTTTTTTATTTTTATAATTAGTAAGCAGTTGTACCTGAAACAGTGGGAAAAAGTCAAATAAAAGAAAATAAAAATGACCCGTGTCGATATTGATAAGCCAAAATACGATCAAAGCACATATTGGGGACGGGTCAAGCATTTCGCCCTGCTTACCAATCCCCTCAATGTATTTGCCACCAATGAGGAGCTGGAAGAGGCGCGTCATATAGTTCTCAAGTACCGTGCGGACGGGACTATTCCCACGTGCAAAACGATTGAGGATGTGTGGAAGGCCAAGTATCTGTACGATTCGGCCCATCATCCGGAGACTGGGGAGCGGCAGATTCTCATTGGACGCATGGCGGCACAGATGCCAATGAACACAATTATCACTGGCTGTAAGTATATCATCCACCTTTATCATTAGATTGTCTTTGTCCGCTTTTTATACCCATTGAAAAAAAATAATGAATTTGTGCAAATATACATGTGTATATTCTTTATCAGGGCAACGAACTGAGTTGATTTGACCATGTCCGTCCGTCCGTCCATTTGTTCTCAGTATCTCCGAAAGTAAAATGGCGAGAGAATTTGACTTTCCGACAATGGATTCTCCTCTGCCATACGCTGAACAAGCTTTTATTTTCTTCTTTCGCCTATTTTCCTTAATATCGATAAATATCGATAGTGAGCTGTGGTTTTGTGAGCATATCTCAAAAACTACAAAAACTAGAGCCACCAAACTTTATTTAGTAAGTTCTCGTAAAGCAAGTGCAGATTAAGGTAATTTACATTTTTGATAAAATTGAAAAAATTTAAAATTTATAAAATAGCTGACATGGCTACAACGCATACCACAGCCTTGCGCTGTGGCTGCATATATTTTTCGATGCTAATTTTAATTCCTGAAAATTTCATAGATATAAGAAATTTTTCAAGATTTAATTTAGAGCTTGCGGCATATGTTTTGTGATCGCAGCTACGGTCAGGGTATCTCCTAGTCGGGCAGTCCCGTCTAGAGCGCTCTCACTCGTTAACTGTCACTTTCATTTGAGAATTGCCACAAAAACGCTTTCGCGCCTATGAATAATATACGAATAATAGTTAAATTATTGTTGTTGCTGTTTATTTTTATTTAGGCATGATGACCTTCTACAAAACAACGCGTGCAGTTATCTTCTGGCAGTGGTTCAATCAAACATTCAACGCCATCGTTAACTACACGAATCGTTCGGGAACATCGCCCATTAGCCCAACGTATGTTTAGAAAGAAAGATTGTTGTTGTTGTTGTGCAGAATTTTGAGCTTTTCTCCTTCAATTTGAATAAAGACAACTGGCCACCTCGTACTGCCTGGCAACGGGAGGCGCTCTGGGCACAGCGCTTACCCTCAACAGTGCAGTGAAGAAGATGAATCCGCTGATCGGTCGCTTGGTGCCGCTGGTTGCTGTGGCAGCCGCCAATTGCATAAATATTCCATGCATGCGGATGCAGTGAGTGATAAAGTGGCATTTTTAATTTTAATTTTAATTTTTAATTTTTTAATTTTAATTACGTTTAATTTTTCTACACAGAGAGCTGCGTAATGGTGTCAGCCTGCTGGATGAGGACAACAAGGAGGTGGGCATCTCGAAGAAGGCCGCATTTCTTGGCATTTCGGCTGTTGTGCTCAGCCGTGTTGCAATGGCCATTCCCGGCATGAGTGAGTTAAATCAAAGCCGCATTGAATTCTATGATCTATGATATATATTTTTTTTTGACAGCATCGACGCCGCTGCTGATGAATAATTTGGAGAAGCGCGGTTTCTTGAAGAGATTTCCTCGTGCCAATGCACCGATTCAGACGCTATTTTGCGGCTTTATTTTGATCTTTGCCACGCCCATGGGCTGTGCGTTCTTCAGCCAGCGGGCTGCCATCAAGGTGGACAGCCTGGAGCCGGAGGTGCGCGATTCCATTAAAAAGAATCGGCCCGAATTGGACACGGTCTGGTACAACAAGGGCCTGTAAGTTAATAAGCGGAATGCTTTAAAAAGGTCGCCGATCACTGATAAGAAGTGGACAATAATTATTTTATTATTAAATTATATAATTTTTTATTTAATAAAAATTAATGAAGAGATGTTCAAGTGCAAATCGGTGGAAAATAGATAGAAATAATAATCTATAGTATTTTGTGTTTATTTGGGTGGACGGTGGGTTTATTTAAAAAAAAACAATTGTATGAAATCTGTAAAACATTGTGCACAATACGCAACAATTTACTCAACTATTTGCTTTAAAGCTATACAAAAAGTTAATAAATTGAATGAAAACAAATTTTTGAAATTTTATTTACGGATATTTTTAAAATTCGAAACGTTTTTGCCCTTGAATACGTGTGTTGTTGTGCAGCCCTTGCGTGCTGTAGCAAGCAGCTTTTTGAAGGGCTTATTAAATACCAAAAGTAAAGAAAAATACCATGGTATACTTTTCTGATCAACAATTATTCTTTGCGTTTAACTAGTATATCGATTGTGAGAAATGTTGTCGATGTGCTTCTTCAATAGCAAACAACCCAAAATTCAAAGTATATATGAATATAATTGGATCCGATATATATTTTAGAACAGTATCGATAGTGAAAAGGATCATATGTTCATCTCAGTGTTTTTGACGCTCATATCGAAGAATTTACCTCTTGGCACTGGTACAAAAGTGTTGTATTTAATTATTTAATTTGGTATACCATATAAATACTTTCCGTCGTCGGAAATCGGTGCAAGTGCAAAATTAGACAAATTTAGCAATAGTTTAATTGATTCTCTTTCTACGGGCACTAAACAAGTTCTTCCGTGGTCTATCGATACCGCTAACGTATTGACACTAAAAAATACCAAACGCATTAAGTTGAGCGCATTTTGCGACGCTGTCATCAAATGTTTTAAATCAATCAATAAAACTAACTAAATGGAAAATACACCAACGCTGAACAAAAGACGCTCGCTAACGCTCAGTAGTAGACTACTGCAAAAACGACACAGTGGTAAGTTTCAACAATCCCAACAACAACAATGAGAATACATAAACATATTCATCGCAGCCTCGCCGCAAAGTCGCGTTCGCGCCAGCGCAACACAGGAAGCAGTGAAAGATGCTGATGCGCCTGGTTCGCCGACGGTAAGCATTGCGGATAGTGTGGAGAGTACGCCGCCCAACAGGAAGGCGGCACATACACTGGACGACAGCCTGGACTTTTCGCCGCGCAACAGCCTGTCGCCCAGCTGCCTGTTCTCCCAGACTTTGGTAACCGGCAGCCCGGAGGTCAGCTGGCGATGGAATTGCGATAATAAGGCGCGGGGCGATAAGGTCAACACCACCTCGGACAGTGGCTTCGATTCGGAGGAGTTCGGCTTCAATGCCGGCCAGCAGAAGGATCGTCGCAAACAGGTGCGCGCGGACGCGGCCAATGAGCACAAACGCAAACAGTTCGATAATAGACAATGGCGTGCACAGCAGATCCGTGATCATGAGCTGCTCAAGGAGCGCTGCGACAAGCTGCAGAGGCAGCTGGTTCAGCAGACAGCGGCGTCAGCACTGACAGTACCAACGCCAGCACCTAAAATAGATGCAACTGCAACTGAAACTGCAGCAGATGCAGATCCCGCATTGGCGGATTTTCTCAATGATTCTGATACTGATTGCTTTCTGCTTGAGGCGTCACAGCAGCTGGAGTCAAAGCTTGTGCCGCAGCAGGCGTTGAGGCAGGCCCCAGTAGCCACAACGCCCACCAGTCATCACAAGGAGAAGCAATCTTCGTTCTATATGAAGTTTCTGGAGGATGAAAGCGAAACTGAGGATTGGTTTCTAGCACTCGACGAGGTCATGCTGGAGGCCACGAAGCCAAAGAAGCCGCGCACCTCGTTGCAACGTTACAAATCGATGCCGAGCAAAACGGCCGCCGATGCCTGCGTTGGCAATAATACCAACTGCAGCACCGCCTCCGCCTCCTGCACTGCGGCTGGTAAGAGCATGGCCGTGACGCCCCAGATCAAACGTCACGCCAGCTCCCATGCGTTATCACCGGCTACCTCAACTGGTAAGCGGCACTATATATATTGTTGTACATATATTGTTGTAAACAAATGTATATTTTTAGCGCGAAGCAACATTCTCGGCAAGCGGAAGTAGTATCTACCCACAATTAAATGTTTCCAACAGCTTCCCATTCAACAGTACCCAATGTGATGCGCAAGAAGTTTGGTTTCTCCAAGTTTCGCTTTGCCTTTTTTAGCTTCTCATTGTTTCCCACAACATGTATACGTTAATTTAATCTATATATTCCTAAGCTACTTTTGTAATTTAAGCTGAAGCTCAATTAAAAATTAATGGTAATTTAAAGTTGCTGCTCAATGGCCACCGAACTAATTGTATTATTTACGGGTCGAGCGTGCCACCGACCATATGCTCCCGGTTAGCGAATTGAGGAGCAACTACAATTGCGGAGCGATGCTTGCGGATGACGAAGCGACCGCCTGCTTGCCATTGCTTGCTAATTGGAATTCTAATATATGTTTATGTAATATGTATTACGTAGTTGAACCTTGTATTATTAAGACTAAACTTAAGTGTATTTATATTTTAGCTGATTAATGTTAAGTGGTGACCTCAATGTATATTTTAAGTTGAAGTATGAGAAAACAGGACATCTTTTGAATCCAAATAAAATGTTTCAAAGGGTCCAGCAGTACGAAAAAACTGAAAAGATCCAAAGGTATTACACAATTGACTTTGTCTTTATAAAAAATAAAATCACGTGTATTAATATCCATTACTCTTCAGAATTTCAAAAAGTAAGCATTAGTTAATTATAAATAATAATGTTATGTAAAACTGTTAAATTCTGCCCTAAAATAAAAAACGTATAACAGCAGTACCTTAATGGGTTAAAGCGAAATTAAATTGTCAGTGGCTTGATTCCCGACTTGAAATGTTCTCGGCATCGCCCCCTCTGTCATCGCAAATCGCGAAAATCTATATCTCGTACAGTTTTAAAGACCTCTCCCAAAGATTGCGATCTTGACATTCCGGCCACGCCCACTAGAATGACCCCCATCGCCCTCGCCCTTAAAAATCGAATATACCTATATCTCCCACAGTTATTAGGCTAGAGTTACCAAATTTGAAAGGTAGTTAGCAAATCACCTCCTTTGAAAATCGGTACAAAAATTTGGACATGCAAAGCTCTTGGACCCATAGGTTTCATATTTCAAACACCCATAACTTTGTCAAAACTGCACCTAATTTCATGTTTGATGGCATTTTTGTCCTGATTTTTTATATTGATCGATTCTACATATAAAATCAATGCACTTTTGAAAAAAAATGTTTTTGATTTTTTTTTTCGTAAAAAATGCATTTTTTCAAAATTTAAATTTGCGAATTTTAATTTTTAAAAGATTATGCTGGCCACAAGTAGGTTAAAAAAAGCAACATTTAACTTAATTCTGAGGGGGTAAAATTATTTGTCAAAAATCATGCCAAAATTGAGAAAAATTTGGACATGTAAAGCTCTCGGTATCATATTTCAAACAAAAATTGAACCGATTTTTATGTAATAAAATAAAATAAATAGTAAATAAATTTTTTTATTTCAAAACTTTAATAATTCCGCCAATAATAGAAATCTCCCACAGTTTTAAAGCTAGTCACCCGCGCACAAATTAAAAAAATACCGAAAATTTTCAAAATAACAATAATAATAAGCACCGTAAAGGAGTATAACGCAATCGGTCCGCCCGACTGCAGCGTTCTTGCTTGTTTTATTTAGTCTTGCATAAGGCAATAATAGAGATGACATGAAAAGATATTCAAATGAAAACTGAAGTCGCCGGAGTCCGGTAGTGAATAAATAATGTTTGGAGTAGAAGTGATCTTTCTACGCTTTGGCATAAAGATATATTCTGAGAATATCCGCTCTAGGCATTTAGTTGGATAGAGATAAAGATAAGTCTAGAATCTAAACACCACGGACAGTGGAATATCACCGTCGGGAGCGAAGTTCAGGTCTTTCATTATAAAAGAATTTTTAACATTTGACAGGCTTGCTGTAATTCGATTGAAATTGAAACCAACCGGCAGCTTTGCATTAAATTAAAGAACAAGGTTCATTATGTGTGTAACCTGTAACCGGTAACCCATAAAGGGCCAACCAGCTGTAGCTTATATGTAGACGATAACGTTTGCTAAGAATCGTACACATTTAAAGGGTTTAATGCGCGCTTTTGGCCATTCCCCGTTTTATTGGGGCTAAGGTCAAAGTTGAAGCTCTTTTCAGCTATTGTACTCGTTAAACCCAATTCAAACATATGTATGTGCACAGGCCTGTATGTGTATATATATGTTTGTGCTTGCGTACTGCTTCTTATGAAATGCAATGAATGTGGAACATAAAATATGCTGCCATATGTTGACAATGCGCAGCATAAACCAATCGCAGGCGAGCAACAAGCCGAGGAATTGAAACTGAAACAAAACAGACTAAGCAACAAAAGTAATATGGGAGCAAGAGGAGCTTGATGTGTAGGAGGAATACAGAAACAACAGAGAAAGGCAAAAGCAGCGGGTCAACCAAATTGGTGACGTCTACAAAGCGCTAGCCAAGCTGCAAATGTAACAACAAAGCTGAAGTGAACACAGAGAGCTTGAGTCACAAAGCGAAGGAGCAGCCGAAGGTGCGAGCGGCACAGCACTAGCGACAAATGAAATGCATTGTGTGGGCGCCCAGTGTTAAGGGGTATGGGCGAACATAAAGCTTTTGGCGAGCTTTCGCAAATGCTTTTGAATGGTGCGGCGCCTTTCGTATATTCATAATGGCGTCTACAGCCGACGCAGCCAAACAGTTTTCTTCGCGCAGCGCCAAAGTGAAGTTCGTGGCAGCGCACAACCAGTCTCAAGTAGCAGCCAAACAACGCAGACAAAAACGAATTGAATAAAGACAAACTTGTAATAAAAAAAAAATCGAATTGCCCAAACAGCAAAGAAAGTGTTGCCAGCCCTTGCAGGATTCATTATTTACAAACAGAACGAACGTATGAATTTAGCTTGTGTCCAGTGAAGCGCGGCTTTTATATTCGGCACTCTTCCCTTAAAGCCCCCGCCCGCCCGTACCAACACACACAGAGAGTGTGCACGAATTTGTGGCGCCAGCGTTGCCCCATCGTCACAACTGCGAATTGAGGCGCAAACAAAACAGCCGAAAATCAAAAGGAAGACGACAAACGCGACTTGCGAAGCGAAAAGCGTGCAATGTTCATTGCGGCAGCTGCATGGAGCTTTGCTGCTTCATGGCGACTGCTGTGCATCGGAAGGCTGGCGCTGGCGATGCTGCTGCTCTCGTTGCCTGTGCCGATGCTGATCGCCGACGCGGACGCGGCAGTGAGCGGCACCGGCGGCCTGGGTAATCAAGCCGTCTTCACTAGCTCATTTCTGGTGCGCTTCCGTCGGGGCGTTGACAATGAATTCGCCCACCAGGTGGCCGATAAGTACGGCTTCGACAATCTGGGACCGGTAAGTAATCAGCGGCCGCAGCACAGTTAACTGTTTACTCATTTCAAAAGGCCAACACGGCCCTTTTCTGGCGAAAAATCAATTATTTTATGTTCCGACGGCCTGTGCATGTTTTCAGCCTAAAGGGAAAACCAGTAGCGACAACAACAACAAGCTGCAGTCGTCAAGGGCTGCTTGTTAATTGCGACTGCTTAAGTGGGTCTGCGTGTATGCGTGTGTCTGTCTCTGTGGGTTTGAGTAGGTGTAATAAGACGCGTGCCTAGCATACAGAGCCCTATAAAGTCAGCAATGGTTTAGACCAACTTCCGGCAGCCACGCTAAAAATTTCCATTGCATATCGTCGAGGCGCAAATTTTGATATTTCGTGTTGCAAGTGTGTAATGGGCACAAGGTCAACAACTACAGAGGCAAACTATATAGAAGAAGTGGAACATGCATAACATTTTGTTTAGCATATTTACATGCCCTGACAGCCGTCTACTCGACATGAACAAGAACAAGATAGCAGCACAGCTTTAAGTAATTGGGTAATATTTTGCTAGCCGTCTGGTATTGACAGCTATTACGTCTGTCTTCAAAGCCCACTTGTTGCATATGGTATGACATTACCAATAGCAACAAAAATAAGAACAAATACGATTTGCAGCCTTTTCTAGATGAAACATGTTAAATTAATTGGACCGATATGTTGCCTTAATTAAGTAGCCAGCCGTCAATAACACAATATCAGGGTCAAATATTGCGTCAATAAATAAAAATGAAGCAGGCGCCAATTCCAATTAGTTTATTCATGAATTGTTGAATTGTGTGTAACTCTAAATTGAGTTGCCTTATCCACTCAGTTGCCATACATTCGACCCAGTTACCTAAGACCCGACCTCATCCTGGACCCTGGTGTTGCTTGTTACGCTTACATTTATTGCACCATAGACACAGCTGCAGCCTGACCGTGTGGCAACGTGGCAATATGCCTGCTACTCTGATTGCAGGTCAGTCGCTATGACAACGGCGTTGCATGCAAGCGAACTCTTTTTTACCCTGAACCTATTGAAAATTGATAATAAGGATGCAATTTGTGCAAATGTATGTACCAGGCAGAAGGGTGCATCTCCGACCCCATAGAGTATATAAATTGATTCGTTCGTCCGTTCGTTGAAGAGCTAGAGACTTCACTTTTCGAATATAGACTTGTCCATGTTTCAAATGATTGATAACTACAACTAAAATAGAAAACTTTACAGCAGCATCAAATTTTTTAAAGCTTATTTCGTAGTCTCTGACTGCTTGAGATACCAAATTAAGTCAAACTGAATATATTAATGTACCACTAATTGAATCTATTGTAAAAAGATCATCAACCTTCTGACTTGAGCAATCTTACTGGTTTTGGCCTCCATTTGCAACCAGTCGTCGTTCAGTGCTTATTTGGGTAAATTTTGTAATATTTTCGAATATATATTATATAATATTATATTTAATTGCATATTACGCATATTTTGTAACAATTGTATTAAATTTCATAAAAAGCGGTGTATTTGAATATTATCAAAATTCAAACCTTTGACAAACAAGTTGAAAATTATAATTACATATTTTAATAATATTAAAAAATAACAAATAACAAATAAAATAAATAAATAAATTCAAACGATGTATATAAAATTGCATGCATGTAAGCCCGAAATACAAGGTATTTTCTAGTCACAAGCTCCCAGCTCTAGCATTACTGATTATCCTTGATTGCTTTTTATTGTGCTTAATTAAAAACGTATTCAGAGAATAGTTTCAGTAGATTACCTAATTGCATTCCTTACCAGCTTATTATATATTCTTTTTCATATGAACGCTAAAAGTCGCGAACTATATATTAAAATACAACGTTATGAATTTATGCATTAAAATTCTTTTGAAATGGTCCCCTCTTGTTTCGCTATGAATAGTTTATTGTCTTTAGTTTCGCATTTATTTTATTTTTTCGTCACATTTGCTTTGTTTTACTGTTTTTAAGTGATAGTTTAATGCATCTTCTAAAGATTATATGCATTGTATAAAAGCTGAAACCTTTATCAATAATTAGTATATAATATAATATAATATAATATAATATAATATAATATAATATAATATAATATAATATAATATAATA